>JAANSK020318373.1:0-18967 GCA_011763485.2 Isoetes engelmannii
GTTGCAATGGTTGTATTATGCATTGAGAATTCCTAGATAATTGTACATTGTTGGATATGCTTGTATGGATTTTAACTCAAGTTTCAGGGGCGAGGCTACGATAAGGTTAAGTTATTGTTTTTGGATGGATTCATTATGTTGTTGATGTTTAGGCATGTCTTAGAACCCCGATCCCCACTTAGTCTGTGTGACTAACCCCGTGGTTGATGGTGTAAGTAGACGTGCAAGAGGCTTCAGAGTGTAGCCAAGCTTCGAGAAGGCGAGAGTAGGAAGGATTGCAAATAAATAAACTTGTGACTATGATAGAACTGGTTTGAAGCTATAACTGTTAAGTTCATGGATGTAGCATGAATAAATTATTCTTGGTTGTAGGAGAAATAATTTTGGAACCTTGGAATATTGATACAAAGATTAAATTCTTTACCTAAGTGTTATTGTTGAGAATGCATGAGTTAATTTCTTAAGTTTCTCAGCTTAAGCATATACCAATGGTCTAGAATGGGATCTCTAGTTACCAAATGGTTAACTGGCTAGGCCCGTCACAGTTGGTATCAGAGCATGTTGGATCTTTGGGCGCTGACATTTGAATTATGAATTGCAGCTCTAGATCCCTAGGTGTTGACATAGCAAATCATAAATTAAGTTGAGGTGGTAGAAATAGAATGCTAATGGTTCTTCTTTTAGAGGCATTTGGAGATGTTATCTTCAGGAGGAGTAGTATCTAAAGGCTTTGTGGTTAGCATAAAGGTGCTATGGGGGATTCTCCATAAGCAAAGGAAGCAACTCCCAATAATATTGGAGTATGAATTTTCTTTCGACATGTTTACTAAGTTGGGAGGTTCTGTTGATTTCTAAGATAAGTTCATATCAAGGTTATAAAATACATGTGTAAGATTTTGGGTTGCATTGGTAAAATTTGGAAGATGAATGTTTTTGAGACTTCCAATGGACAATGGTAACAATTAAAAGTTTGAAAGTTGCATGTCATAGCCCTACTTGTAAATCTAGATTATTGTGCCATGAGCGATATGTGCAAGTCCATGTTTCTAGAAGAATGCTTAGAGGTGGTTCTTGAAATTAGCAACAATTGGAGGATGATTTTGGCAAGGTAAGTTGACTAACCAAGTCGATGAATTATCAGTACCCATGACTGCCAAGGAAGAAGTCTTAGTCATCTAGCCAAGTGTCTTAAATATAACCTTGCTTTTGTCACATTGACGATCTCAATGCATGTATTTTGTCTCTAGAAATTTTGATCAGAGTTAGAGCTATGCATTATGGATTGACATATAAGTTTCACAAGTTGGCATCAAAGCATGGTTGGTCATTGGCAACGTTCGACGAAATCTGAGATTTAAAGTGAATGATGATGGTGTTACGTGCTCCTAATTCAAATACTTATAAGATGCCATCTCAAGAGGAGATATATCGAATATTGCTCTTGACATGGTAGTGGACCATGTGTTGAAAGACATTAGAAGGAAGGTTTTGAAAGCGAGGGACTTTGAAAATATTCTACTATAAAGTAGAATACAATAGAAGAATTGGTACAAGATTGAATATTCTTGAAAGTATTGAACATCCGAGTTGGATACTTGGTGTAGTAAGTGGATCTTGGACACAAGTTGCGGCGGTGGCATGATGCTAATAATATTTCTTGAGATTTTTGCAGCGAAGATGACCGTAGAAGGGCGTGTCCTCAATAATCCCTAAGAAGCAAGGTGTCTTATATACCACGTATTTTCCTTGATTAAGCCTATGCCCTACATAATATGTAAGTAAGTGGCATGCACTTTTTATATGAAGTTGGTTTTTAGAGTGTTGCTATGGAGTGAATGGGATAGGTTGATGTTAAACCATGGAAGTAGTGTTCCCGAGTAACACACAGATTTTTAGTGTATATATGCCAATAAAGTGCATGGAGATATTTGTGATATAGGGATGACAAGGTAGAGAGTTATTTAAGAAGAGCATGAGGTAAGCAACACTTCCAAATTGATTATTATTTAGTATCCATGTATGCATCGGACATGAGTTCATTTTTGGCATCACTAGTGAATTTGGGGTTTGTTGAGTGGACAAGAAAAGTTAATGGATTTTTAATTCTGAGAAGTCTCTTATAATTGCCAAGGAGGGCTGGCTTATGACAGAGTGACGATCTAGATGAAGAAAACAATTAACTAAGAAGTATTAGCACTTTCCCTACCAATGGAAAAGTAATGAAATTGAATTGAATTGAACTTAGCACATACAATGTTAGATTATTATATTGATTACTTTGATCAAGGAGAAAGTCATCTTAGAAAAAAGTTTAAGCTAGAGGAGATGTACACCAGTGAATACTTGGAATGTAAGCAATGGGGCCATGATGTTGATAACAATTAAGGAACACACACAAAAGAAAATAAAAGTGCTTATGAGGCAAGGAAAACCATGATGTGCCAAGAT
The DNA here is from genome assembly GCA_011763485.2 of Isoetes engelmannii. Lineage (NCBI taxonomy): Eukaryota > Viridiplantae > Streptophyta > Lycopodiopsida > Isoetales > Isoetaceae > Isoetes > Isoetes engelmannii. The sequence goes on from JAANSK020318373.1 coordinate 2,449, forward strand.
TATGTTAAGATGTAACTTGGAACTATGGGTGCTAACTTTTGTTAACAGTGGTGTTGTGACATTTCCTGATAGATTTGAGTACTTGCAAGGGTTGCATCTATGATGGACTATGGACAGATAAGTACATTGAAATTTAGATGAGCGTAACAAAAATTTTGGATGAGGTAATTATGTAATGGGAAAAAGTGGGTTAGATGAGTAGCTTAGGATCGGAGATTGGCTGAGTCAAATATTCTCTAATGTGGATTGAATGTAAACCTAAATTTAGCCTATGACTTTGTGAATCACCTAGGAACTCCTCTATAAGGCTTGTTAGCCACTCGATACCCTAAGTGGGGGACTTGGTTATGTATTCAGTGCAACTCTTGGATTTGGCCACCCAAGATTGTTACAGGAATACATGCATACTGATGTTTGGTATGTTTTAATTCACCCATTCATAATGGTTGTGCATGCTGCCTGATTTGTTAAATTCATTGAGTATGTCAAATGGGCAAAGGAGGAAGGTATAGATATGAGAGACCAGATGAATGCATTGTATGTTAAATGGTGGTTTGCTGACAGTTCAATGTTGTAAGGGCATTTCTTAATCCTCATAGACTAGTTGAATGTATTCGTTGCTTTTTTAATCATAGATAGGATATGGCTTTAGCAACTCAATGCCATGGCTTCTAGAGGAGAGAATGTATCCGGAGAGATGTTGTGGCACATTGGCCAAGGTGCATTTCGTTAGCAACTTGGGAACTTCAATATACTTGCTTTTATCTCATTTCAAATAAGCATGAGTTTATTTTAGTCAGGGAAAATTGCTTCCCTCCTGCTTCAAGAACATTAAGAAAAATGGACCTAAATGTATAGGTAACTTGAAAGTATATGTCTGACCATGTTGTATTGATGAATAGATTCACATTTTAAACGAGGTATAATTTCCTACTCCATCATTTTCATACCTTCTTCTGTTCATGCAATCCCATTAAATCCCTATTTAGTTGTTTTCCCTCCAGTATACATGAAGAATGTGCTACCCATTACTTTCTCCCATGGATAGATATGATTCAATCACCATTCAGATAATAAATAATATAAGACATCCAAGGACAAGACATGCACAGGCAATGATCTACATTTGTGTGTCAACGTTTTTTAGTCATTATTACAAACATCAACAAATCTCCTGGCTAATCTGCCCCACTGGTCTGCTAATGTTTTATAAGTCACACAGTAATAAAACTTTTGCTTCCCTCTTGCTTCTAGAACAGAAAGATAAAGTGAGATAAATGGCATAATCGTATGCAGGTTTCATACATTGCATATCTCAATATTTTAAGTACTGAAGAATAGAAAAGAACTCTGGCCAAACCAAGGGGTAAGAACACAAAACGATTTCATCAGAGAAAAATCGCATTTTTTTCGGTACATAATGATTACTGGAAATGGAGATGCAATTTGTATGTCCCAATGAAAACCATCTTCCCAAAGCCCAGATAAACCTGTTCCAATGTGTGGTTAGCCTTCTTAGCATTTCAATTCTATGCCACTGACCATTCTTAGAGTCTTGATTCAACGTGCTCATTCAACATACTAGTTATGATGTGTCTATTCCTAGGTATGAACTTTTTTTTCTCTCTTATTATTTTACATATGAGTCTGAGATGATAGCATATCAAGTGCCAATTGGGCATTTGTTGCTGCAACATGTCATGTATTGCAACGTATTAGTTTTGGGGTCAGAGATAAAAATTTGAATCCTTGCTGACACACTATAAGATAATATGTTCTAATATGGTTTGTTGTATACACAAAAGACAATATGCCAAAGTAAAATAATGTCTGTATGCCCATTGTGTTTTCATAAAATAATGCTTTCATTTTGCCTTTGTGTGTTTTGCAAGCTTAGGGCAATATTGTGACTATATTTGTCTATGTCGCTCTAGTTCATATAGTTTTTATTGCATAGTACTACAGGTAAATATGTCCAATGAGCTGTTAGTCAGACTTTAGATGAAAAGTCCATTGATTGTTAGATAGAGTTCAACAAGCCCAGCCTTAATTTATATGATGCATAACACATCTAATCGTGATACCATTGGATACTTTTTTAGTGACTCTCTTTGTTTCTTAAGTTTGCTTCTATTTAATAAAAAGCTCCATTTCATCAAAATGAGACTCATGCAACTCCTGTTTTATGACATTACAGACAGTGTTTTTATATTATCTTTAGATCAATTTAACATTCACTACAATTTACACCATAAATCTACACAACAAATACAATCCTGTTTAATAATAAACAATATTATTAAAAGTAATTGCCACAAAATAACTTTGCTTTCAATTGATTTATAAAGAAACAATATATTTCTCGAGTTATACACCATGAAATAGCTTGTCCAAAGCTTTCATAACATTCACTTTTAGGTTGTCAATTTGTTTGAATTGAGGATGCTTGTCAATTAGTGGAGCAACTGTTTCACCTTCCTCAAGTTCCCTAAGCAAAGGGACAATATCATTGAAGAAGTAATCATCTGTCTCATATTGTTCAGCACGATATAACTTGACAAATATGCTATTGGTTGTATTCATATAGCACTTATAAGGGCTGGCATCTAACAAGATGGTGTTGCCTTCATGGTACTTTCCTCCAAATTGTTGGTATACTGATTCCATCCTTCAGTTACATCACATAGTAGCTCTTTCACATTCATACAATCCTGTTGAGACCAAGTGAATTTATGGACATAATGTTTCAATCCCATATCCTTAAATATACTTTTAATTCTCCTGTATGTTGCTATAGACCAAATAGCCACATCAAACCTTTCAAGGCAAAAGCCAATAAACTCTTGTACGCATGGCCTAGAATAGATGTGTTTCACATTAGAAATGATAGGTTTCTACAATGTCCTGGTGGTGGAAGCCCTTTTCTTGGGTACTAAAGATGCCAAAATACCATTGGTATCCAAAATAGGTAATTACTTTAGCCTATTATTCAACTAATGCATTAATTGCCTATCTAGTTCAGGTTGACAAGATAAAACACCCTCCTCTGCCTCTTCTAGGGCCACAACATGACTCGATGTCTTGGTACCGTTAACATGCAAATCATCAGGTTTGGGAAATTTAAAACATCAAAACACATTAAGAGAACAGATGAACATAAATATTTTCACATCAAAATTAAAGACATGCTTTAGTCCTTATAGACAAATGTCTGAAAGTACAATAGGTGAAGAAGACAACCTCCTGTACTCCGTAGGTTCTTCACAAGGTGATGTTCCTAAGGGTTGGACATCATCTTCATGATCATTTGCATTACATATTGATTGCTCATTCTCATTATCATCATGTATATTTGCACTATGCTCAGAGTTATTACTCGTATGATTTTCTTCATCCTACTCATCATGTGAAGCCTCTCGTACTTTATTCTTTGCTATCTTGGCAAAATATTCTACAAAATCAAAATATTTTTGACAGAACTCTTAAATAAAAGTAGATCTAACAATAGACACAACCTTCTTTCCAAAACACGATGCACCTTGTCCAAATGTCCCACGCATGTACCACTCGCAAACCATAGAATTCTCTTCGACACATAATGAAATAATTAGATATTTGACAACTCTAGATCTAATATGTTTCTTTGAAATTGTCCCTTCTCCCAGTACACATTATCTAACGTGAGATTCTCTTCCATAAAGGGTACATCTTTCCAATCTGGAAGATTATCTTGAACCCTCATAAGCAATTGCTGAAACTTATAGCTATGTGGCCAACAAGTAATAGCAGGTGTCTCATTTTTGCTGATCATTACCGTGACAACAATACTAAAAGGAGCCGTAGCAGGTACTCTTTCCCCAGATTGTTCAGAATGTTCATAGAAGCTATATATCACCTTTTTTCCACCCATGATGCTCTCAACACTTTGAATAACATTTGCAGATTGAATACCCATTCTAACAAATATAACAATGACTAGAAACGTGTGCCCGGCGATGTCTGACATTATTCATGGTGTGTGCATTTGTGAACTCAAGATGATATTGCATGTGTGGTTACATAGTTGTTGAGCAAGGTATCTATTGGTTTATTATTATAATGTCTTATTGAAATGGATGGGTTGTTGAATAATGGATACACAAAACACCAACATTTCTCGATATGTCTATTTAGGACTACTATAACGACCCCCCCCCCCAAAAAAAAAAAAAAAAAAAACTATGATTGAAGAAGCCGAGAGCGCACATTGTCTGGATCCCTGCACAACATAACCACTCAAACAAAATACATGAGAAAAATCTTCAACAACATAAAAAAATATAGGGGTCACGCGAGAAGAACATAAAAGAAATATAGGCTGGTCACGCGAGCCACGCGAAACAATAATTGAGAGGAGGAGGGAGGGAGGGTGAAATGAAATGAAATGTTTATTACGTCTTGTTGAGACCTATCAGGTCTACAAGACGAGTATATTTACAAATGGTGTTTTCACTAATATTATGTCTTATTCTCGTATTCCTCCCTATCATACTCCTCTATATCAGTATCACTATCACTATTATACATCTCCTCTTCTCCCTCTTCGTTATCTGAACCAATGATTGTGTTGTCCACAGACACTGTTCACTGTTCAGACATAGTTCTCTTTTTTTCAATACTTCATGTACATAAAAACTTACATGTTTCACCGGAAGTTCAAACAGCTCAATTAGCGATGTAACCTGTATTTTGTGTTTGCTTCTGATGTCCTCATATCTAACACAATGTAGCAGTGTGTGTGCTTCATCCTCAACTAGCCTGTCAGAGCATAGGTCACATATTCATTGTGCTCTTGGGGAGGGTGTCGTTTTCTTTTGTTCATGCACACGAGGTCTCCATGATTGTGGCCTGATGCAGGTTTCGGGCTTTCCCTTCCCACATCTGCTTTGTTTATGACAACTGCTTTGTTTCTAGCAAGTGCTTCAAATTCGAGATACAGATCCAATGCATCTTCCTTGAGATTTTTGTTTATTTAATGCTTGAACATAAATCTCGGTCTTACTGTTTCTTCCGGATTTGCACCCTGCTCTGTATTTTGAGGCGGGCTTGTGAAGGTTTTTCTGTCATTTGAACATGTGTAACCATTGGGTCGGTTCCACACAATATCAATGTTAAAAACAAATACATAGGACTTGACATCATAACTTTGCACACCTCTGTAGTAAAACTAAGAAAGTGCCAACTGCTGACATATATATCAAATACATTCCAAGACAAATATCTGGCATCGCCAGAAGATGTTAGTTTGCATGTCACAAATTAAATGACCAGGTAGATACTTCTGGTTTGAGAGCTTTCATCTGTCCACTGGAGGATGCAGCACATCGCCACCAAACAGTTTCTTATGAGGTTGTACATCTATTCGATAATTTACTTTAAAGCATGATTATAATCATGGAAGTAATAGTTTTTCCTCATGAATTGTGACATCCAATTAGAAGCTATCCAGGACGAAAGGGCCAAGAGGAGGATAAACATGCTGGCAGCATTATTAAGAGCAGATGTTTTTTTTGCGGAAATCATAACGAGCCCTAGCAAGGTAAATGTTACTAGCTGAAAACCGATCTGAAGTCCTTTGAATACATTTAGAGCTCTAGTACAATGTGGACAATATTGTACATGAGATGAGAATCTGCAAATTAGAAGGGAAATTTTTGGTCAGATGCCAGAGATCCAAAGAAAAGAACCAGATAGATTATAAGTGAAATCAGAACCTGTCCATTAGTTGTTCTTTAGGTGGAGAAGGTGGAAGGCGGCGATCGTGTCTTTCATCCCAAGGAGAACCCCCAGCAAAATCTTCCAACCATCTTCGAAAAAGTCGAACCAAATCGTCTGCCTTTGTAGGAATGTAATACTCTGATTTCCAATCCTTAAGTCTGTGCTCCTGGAATAATTACGTGAGAAAAGAAAAGCTTCTGGCTGTAAGCCTATCAAAGAAAAGCGTTTTCTGTTAAGTATTTCTTTATTAAAATTTGCATCGGGATGTAGTGTGTATAAAGCACTTCCAAGAAACTTTATCTTCAAACTGATAGCACCGCTATGAATTTCCTATTAGCTTAGGAGTTGTGAAAATGCTATTTTTTTGCAAGAATATGCCACAAGTTTTGGATCGAATAACCATGTCAAGAGCCTGGGGACGCAACTTTTGAACCCATTATAAAACTCAAAAGACGTTTCCGACCTTCAGATTGGTATATCCTCCTGATTGGGAAGACAAATCTTGGACCAAGTACCTAAGAACAATCACACTCTAAACAGGGAGATATGGATTCATTGCATCGGTTAGACATATGACAAATTTGAAAACCAACAACAAAGTATGTAAACAGACCATTTCGGTATTTTCCTATTTGTAAGGTGCAAGAACTCAAGTTCATACTACTCGTGTTCCCCAGTCAGCAGTCTCAATACTTGCATTATTACTTTCATCATACTAAGAATAACATTATAGGGGTCATTGAATCATTGTACTGTGCAATGAGAGATTTCATACTGCGTGTGGGTGCCACGTGCGTGTGAGAAAGAAGGGGGAGAGAAAGATGGAATACCAGTATATGGAGGAAGTAGAGATCAGAATCAAGGACCAGCAAGCGCAGAAGATGTTCCATCCATCTAGGCGTAAAACGCCCTAACCAAGTTTCATAACGTTGAAATGCCCAAAACAATCTGCTCTTCCCCGGGCTGACTGGCACACAAAGCAACACAAATCCGGCTCCCTGCATCTCGAAAAGCAAAAGCAATCAATCCCACAAACAGCGCCATAATAGCTGCTTGTGTAATTTGAAACTACATCCTAGTGGGACTTGCATTTTGCATGTTATATGACCCTAAAACTTGTTGGCTACTTTTGTTGCTTCAGGATCTGCTTTAAATACATCCTTATGTCCTGGTTTAAATTTTGGATGATCAATGGTGGCTTACTGCTCATGAAAACTACAGTATGATCTTAAAATCCCCAAAACTTATGATCTGATGACACTGATAAGTTACACATAAAGTGTTTCATGTTGCCGGGAAAAAGAAACAAGCTGCATTAGATATTAGGAACTCTTCTCGACATCACATTGTTAAATTTCAAATAATGTCATTGATAAACACAAACCTCATATATAACCGCACAGGGTGGTTTAAAAGTAATATTCATGTTGAAGATGGACCCCTTGAATCCTGATATATCCATCTCATCTGCTATAAAATTTAGCGGCCCTGCTTTTTTCCGATCACCCTGTAAAGAAGGCAAGAAGTCAATCAACCCAGATAGGCAACTGAATCACAGTTCGGGAACAAACTACATAATGCAATGAAGTAAACCAGGTACTGTTGTTCATTATTTCTTTCTTGAAATTGTTGCAAAGTTTTTTCTTAGAACCTGTTGATGTTTTGGCCCATCGAATTTTAAAAGATTGATTTTTGTTATGTTAGAGGTCCTATGTTAACTGGTTATTAAGTAAGTAAAAAAAATTACATTCCAATGAGGAAAATGTAATGCGTAATTGTAAGGACTGACTATGATCCAGCTTGAACACAAGCGAGACTACAAGTAGCGGCCCGAGATGGCAAATAAAGCTTACTTCAAGCGAGGCTAGAAGATAAAAATTGGTGCATTTATTAAACATAAAGATATGGCTTGGTTTGTAGGTATCTTACCTGAAGGTTATGATGAGCCCACGGAACATGAGAGGGATCCAAAACATTCTCGGTTAATATTTCATATCTGTATCATGAAAGCACAATAACTCTACATGGGTTAAATATATTCTTATTTATAGATTTTTAATGCGTCAACTGCTAAGCTACAAAACATTATCCATCGGTTTCTTAGGAATGATAGACTGCAACAGAAACGACCCCAATCTATAATTCTTAGTTCTTCGATAAAGGCTTAAAAATGAGCAGCATGGAGTCAAAAGATTCATATATCATAGAATTTTTTCCGATTATCTGAAAGCATAGCTCATCGATTACATACGAAATACAAACATTCTCTTTTACGCCAAAGCTATTACAAGATAATTTTGCTCTTTCTCATAAGGTTACCTTACTCAAAGCGCCATTATCTCATTCCCTCTTTAGACAAGGCATAGTCAGCTGCAAATTTAGGTAGACCATACCAACATGAATACTTGACTGTACCAGGCCATCTCACAAGCAATCAAACTATAAAACATCCAGAAGCACAGTGTGATCAGTTAAGCAGCTGATCGACCACATGGATGTAAGAAGCATATAGAGATGCAGTACCATAAAATGCTAGATAGTACAATATACAAATGATCAGCCTGTAGATATTCTTACTAAGTTGCTCTCTAAAAGAATTTTGTAAGGGTTTAGAAAAATGCTTGGACTATGCAGCTTGAATGATATTCCCCCATCTGTTAATCTACTGGAACATATTTAGAAGTCATGGCTGCAGCACAAGCACAAGAAAATGTCAATGAAGTTAGGGTGGTGGAATTAGAAGAACACTTTATCTTCTTATGTCCAGACTATTTAACATTCTGCTTCCATAACTAAAAAGCAGCTTGTGAACTTTCAGAACCAGAAGTGTCTTTCTATATATGTCTGCGAACTTAACCAAGTCAGCAAAACCATTATCAAACAGAATGAGAAAATAGATACACCAAAACAGTGCTGACCGTATTTGGCATCAGCAGATGCCAGTGAACGGAACTGAGAATTGTTCAGAGGGCCGACCGCATAAAGAGGCTCACTATGAATCTCTCCAAGGAGAAAAACAAGATCTCCTCGGATAAAAAGGACATCACATCTTAGGGGGGCACGCAGAACCAGTTAAGGCGCAAATTCTACAATATGTTTTTATATATCAGAACTATGTAGATAATAAGTGCAAGCATGCTAGTACAAACTTCTAGAGAGCAGAATTTGCCATCTTACAAGCACAAATACCATTCCATACATAGGCATAGAATAAAAAATTACCCATAGAACATATCACGCATGCCCCATGTGTCTGAAAAACGAGGATCATCAAGCATCGGAAAGTATGGAGGTAGCTTGGCCATGGAATTTTCCATATCATTTCTGTTAAGCCATACATACAATATCCCTTGCTGCTCAATCGATGTGTATGCCACTGCACATGCTCGAGGTGAGTTTTGCACCTATGGTCCAGAAAGGATTATATTACAATTCAAGCTGGAAAATGAAAAATGAGATCAAGAGAATTGAACTTTACAAAACAAAGGAGCATAAATCCATGCACTTCGGACAGCTCTAACGTGGATGCATCAATGCAGTGAAAAGCTAGAGGCCATTCTACACTTTTGTCCAAGAAGAAATGAATTGTATGACAAGGTAGGAAAATGGATCAAACGTACCTGAGGACCATCAGATCTAGCTTGGGGAATGCGTGAGCAAGCTCCAGTGTTAGGGGCAAATGTCCATCCATGATATGAACATTGCAAATGCCCATTTTCTGCAATTCTGCCCTCTGAAAGAGGGGCTAATCTATGAGGGCATTTGTCCTCAAAAACTTGCCACTGACTCCCTACACCGTCCCACCATGCTACTAAATCGTATCCCAAGATTTTAACAGGGCGCGGGATCCTCTTGTCCAGATGTGCAGCTATGGCAACTGGGTACCACTGAGATTCCCAATTAAATTTACTCTGCCTTTCTTCCTCAACATGCTCCTGGCTAAGTTGAACAGAGTAGTCATTTTCGGTTGTTTCCAACAAATTCTGCGAGGCTGCATCTGCTTTTGAGAACTTTTGCAAATGTAAATGGGTTGCTTTCAGAAATTGAATCCGTTGCTGACCTGAAATGCAGGAGATCGATGCAGAATAGTAGAATTGAGGTTTTGATAGTGAAGACGTGGGAAGAGTTATAATGCCATTACATGCTCCAATATCTCTCATCTTGTACAGGAGAAAGAACAGGCCAATTATCAACCGTCTTCTTCTTCTTCAATACGTGGATGAACATCCCCCATGCTCGTGCTGTTAAAAACCAATGTACCATATGGACTATTCTGAACCATACACTAAGTACAATTATCTAGCATAACATTCTGTTCGTTGCAGATTGCTCACTAAATCAGTGCTGGGGATTTATTAATTAGTACATGCAGATAATGAGGCAAACTAGGTACCTTATTGGACTCTTGTGTGTAAATTGAGAGTCCGACTGAGTTATCAGTACTGAGTTATCAGTACTCTTGCAGTACTGATAATTAGTTATCAACTTGGTGTCCTGATATCAGCCCGTAACGTGGTTATCGGTCTTTGCCTCGACTGATAACAAAAAATATGTGGCCTCGGTTGTACGTCCTCGACCAGATATTGGCACGTAAGGCCTCGGCCTGGTCTTCGGCCCTAGCGGGCCTCGGCCTTCCTCGGACGTACAGCCTCGGTCACACATTTTGGTTATCAGCCTCGACCAGACCGATAACCTTACCTTCATAGCATTTCTAGGTGCTCTTTTTAGAGTGCTCTTAAAACTTGGGAAGAAAATGGCATCCAGCTACAGATTTATTTCTATGCCCCTTTTTTTGTGGTTTGGAGATTCCAGTGGTGGGATTCCGACTGACAGTATCGCGTCTCGCTGATACAGTAACTACGCAGTCATTTTTTATTGCACCAGCCTTAAACGGATTTGACGCATTTATTTCTCCATCAATACTCAACCATTTTCGTCCACTTCGAGGTGAACCGAAATGGGATGCCATATAAAGAAAATTAGGAGCAAAGAAAGAACGAATCGAAACCCGCGCAATAAGCATGTAATTGCGCGCAATTTTGCCACACAGTTACATCTGGAATTCCACAAGCTGCGATACCATAAACCGGTAGCACGATCACCACTAGAATCACCACAGCCTGGATACTAATATCGCCGTAAGCCATTTTATGTCTATGCCCCAGGTCAATTTTGCCTTTATAAATTGAGCTGCATCTTTTTTGCAAAGTATGATATAGTTTTTAGCAGGCTTGCCTAACCCCTGCTACAACAATTCAAGGCTTCTTAGCATATCCACGTGCACAGGCACCTAGGCTAAATTTGTTCCAGGCCGTTAGATCTGCCTAATTTCCCATCCACAACTCAAAAAATTATGCCATAAATTAAGATCATTTTCCCCCTTCAACGTTCCTGTAGATCCGGGGCATACATACATAATTTTTTTTTCCACGGCTGCATCCTTGGATGCTATCCAACTGAAATGGTGCTAAACTTGAGGTTTGCTTTGTCAAAGCTTGTAGTCATGAAAAATATCTTTTAATGTGCCCATTTTGCTTACTGAGCTGAACATGAGCGTGGTCTTGCCATCAATATGTGGAAGTTTGATCAACATTGTACTGCCATTGATGCTCCAAGACACCGTGACTTTATCAGGAACATGATTAGTGAAACCTCTCAGGTAATCGGAGTTGCATTAGATAAGCTTTTTGCTGTGGTAAATTTTGTTTATGTTCATGAAGTGATGCCGCCTCTCTTTTTTCTTGCTGATTGTGTTGTGCTGATTATTGATTCTACCACTGGAGGTTTTGAGGCTAGTATTTCAAAGCCTACCTGGGTGTTAACCAGATGATCTTCTGTTACAACAAGGTGTGGCGACCATACGGATATTCATACTATACGAGCATTATACTCGTATATACAAAAGATGGTCGTCACACGGATGCAAAAAAGTAGTTGCGCAGGGTTTAAACTCGCAACCTTCTAATTGCGAGCCACATACCTTAGTCAAGTGCACTACCTATTTTCTTTGGTGGTATTCTCTTGCATCTTCCACATATATGCAGTAACTTCCAGGAAGTCCTAGAACATTCTGGAACCTACGTGCATGTACGACACTTGGCAAAATCTCAGAGTGACATGATCTGGACCGTTGGTATACATATATATAGAGGAGCCTCATTCTTGTCAAACCATTCCGGTTTAACGCCAGTCTTAAGCCTTCTAAGCATTTGTCTTGTATTCTTGCTTGCCTCCGGACCATTGTATTCTTCATTCTTCCTTGTACATCAGATTCTTCGCGTATTCCTCGCATATTTCTTGCGTATTTTCCACGTATTTTCCCTTATTTTTGCGTAGGTTCATGACAGTTTGAATCAGAATGCCTTACTGGTTCTTGCCTGCTATGATCCTAAGCATTATTTTGTCCATATTTGGTGCTTTTGTTACTATGGAGGAGATTTCATCCTTGTTGCAGCAAGTCCAACAGCTAGTGCAAGTGTATCAGCAATTGCAATTGGATAATAAGGAGCCCGGGGAACCGATTGCTTCTCATGAGTCAGCCTCTAGCTCTGGATTGAGGACATCAGAGCCTAAGATTAGCTTTCTAGAGAAGTTTGATGGCACTCGGGCCAAGTTTCGCAAATTTTTGAATCACACTCAGCTTGTTATTCTGCTCCACCCTTACAGGTATCCCATCGATCGGGAACAGGTCGGACTAATTGGTTCTCTCCTTTCTGGATCGACATTGAGTTGGTTTTACCCCTCTACAAGAGAGGGGGGCTCTCGAGTTGCAGAATTTTGCCCTGTTCACTGCAAAGCTTGAGGCATGTTTTGAGGACACCAATCAGCAGCGCATAGCAGCTATCAAGCTTGGAAACCTCAAGCAAGGTTCTCGTCCGGTTTCAGTTGATGCTTATGAGTTTCGTCAGATTGCCATAGATATGGCCTGGGATGATGCGGCATTTTGGGACTGTCTTCGAACAGGGCTCCACAAGGATGGGAAAGATATGTTGCTGACTACGGAGGATCCCAGACCTTTGGATGAAACCATAAGATTTTTGTCCGTTGAAATAATCGTCTTTTCGAACCCAAGCAGGAAAGATGTTATCAGACTCCCCTTTCGATAGCACCGACAATACTAGTCTACTCCATCCAGTGCCGATGCAGATTAACAGTGTTGTTCGAGGGCCTTTATCTGCTACGGAGAAGCAGCGCAGGAGGGAGGCCAACCTTTGCCTCCACTGTGGAGAAGATGGTTCTATTGCTCAAGGATGTTCAGTTAAGCGTTCGAGTCAGTCGAAAAACTTCAGGGACCGGTCCGGGTAATAGGAATCTCTCGACCGCCGGCCGCCATTTCTCAGACTCCTTCCATACATTAGGAGAGTTATATTCCATCAGATAAGGTTAGTTGAAATTCCATCATTATATAGAAATTCCATCATTTCTATATCATTGAAGTCAGGGGTTGTGAAGTTAGATGCATTGGCACAACTCGATATTGGTGCAAATGCTTACTTAATAGATAGCGCATTTGCTACTGAGCACGCCATTCCTAGAAGCAGAGTAGACCATCCTAGTTCTGTAGGGGTGATTGATGGACGTGAGATTTCCTCGGGCGCAGTAACAAAATTTACTGCACCTCTGCGGGTTCTGTTCGAGGGACTTCCTGCAGCATTTGCTTCCATCTGATCGCCAGCCCACATGCTCCAGTGGTCTTGGGTCTTCCTTGGCTTGAGTTGCATAATCCACAGATTGATTGGCACTCTAGATCATTTCGATTTGTTGACTCTTGCCCCCGTCCCTGTTCATTTGCAGTTCTTGCCTCTGCGTCAACATCTGCTCTAGTTCGTAAAGTACCGTGGGCCCCTGATTCTGCACTCGTTCATATTCCAGTTCTTGTCTCTGTTCCGTGTTCCGATCCAGTCCCTATTTCTGCTCCTGCTCCTGTTCCTGTTCTTGTTCCTGTCTTAGCCCCTGCTCCTGTTCCAATTCCTGCTCGTACTCCTGCTCTCGATCCTCCTATCTAGGCCCCTATTTCGATGGAGGTTTCTTCACGTCCTCAACTTCGTATTTTGAAGATTTCACTCCACAAGTTTATTAGATCGGAAAGAAAAGATCCCAATTCAGCATTTACAATTCAAGTTCACCCATCGACTAGCTTTGCTTCAGTGATGTCCGCACCTACCCTTCCTAATAAGTACAAGGATTTTGCCGATGTTTCTGACAAGGCTGAAGCCAGCAAGCTTCCAGAGAATCGTCCCTATGACTGCCCCATTGATCTCCAAGAGGAGCAACCCCACCATTTTGTCCTATCTATGGCTTGTCACCAACAAAGTTGGAGGCTTTGCAGAATATCGAAGAGAATCTTGCGACTGAATTTATCCGGCATTCTCAGTCTCCTGCAGGGGCCCCCATCTTCTTCATCTCCAAGAAGGGTGGTACTTGCGGTTGGTTGTGAATTACCGCGGCCTCAACAAGATTACTGTACACAATCGGTATCCTCTCCCTCTGATTCCAAAATTACTTGAGTGGCTACAAGGCGCATGATTACTTCACCAAGATTGATCTTCGAGGCGTTTACAATCTTATTCGGATCAGGGAAGGTGATGAGTGGAAGACCACCTTCCGAATGCAATATGGAGATTTTGAATATACTATAATGCCCTTCGGTCTTAGCAATGCCCCAGCAGTTTTCAAGCACATGGCTAAGGATGTTTTTTGGGAATTCTTGGATCTCTTCGTTATCATCTATTTGGATGATATTCTGAGTTATTCGAAGACCCTAGAAGAGCATGAAGAGCATGTCTGAAAGGTCCTTCGGAAGCTGCGAGAACATGGACTTTATGCCAAGCTGGAGAAGTGTCAATTAGAGCATGATAATATTGAGTTCCTCGGCTATTGTATCACACCCAAGGGTGCCTCCATGGCCCAAAAAAGTCAGCAGTGTTTTGGAGTGGCAGACACCTTCTTCTGTCCGAGATATTCAGTATTTCCTTGAATTTTCCAACTTCTATCGGTGTTTTATTTCGGATTATTTGGAGATTGTCCTTCCTTTGACTCGCCTCACGTCAAAGGATGTGCCATTCGAATTAAACGTAGAAGCAGAATCCGTTATTGTGATCCTGAAGCATGCTTTCACCACGGCGTCAGTTCCTGCTCATGCAGACCCTTTGCATCCATATATTGTCGAAGCAGATGGTTATGGTTTTGCTATGGGCAGTATTCTGTCATAGGAGGAGGATGACTATGAATTGCATCCGATCGCCTATCCCTCGCGGAAGTTCCAGGCTGCCGAGATCAACTATCCAATTTATGACAAGGAATTGTTGGCGATAGTTGATTCTTTTGAGGAGTGGAGATGTTTTATGGACGGGTCTTTTCATAAGGTCACATTGTATACATATAATTGAAATCTAAAATATTTTCAGTCTTCCCGAGTGCTCAACCGTCGCCCAGCACGGTGGCATATTCAAGTGTTATCACGCGTTGATTTCGTGATCAAGTATCGATCAGGACCTCTCCAAGGAAAGCCAGGTGCCTTGTCTCGGCGCTCCTACCTTGAGCCTAAGACAAGTGATCCCGCATTTGATCAGCAATCACAGGCCATGCTCGGGTCTGATCAATTCTAGCTTATGGCTATCACCATGTTCGAGAGGCCTCATGATACAGTCTTATTGGAGTCTGTTCGTTCATCTCTCCCCTCAGATCCATTGGCTCAAGATATATTCCTTGCAATGTCACCAACACCAGTGAAGGGACAGCTGATCTCTTTGCATTTTTCTTTATTTGATCTGTGTATCCCCATGGCAATTCAAGCTCCAAAATGCAAAGGGTTAATTTAATCTTGCATTGATGTGATATCAGGTATGTATCAGACTGGAATAATCCAAAGAGAGATCTGCCTTGGTGAATATATAAAGAGAAGACTTAAGACATCAGTACTGGTTTACTTTGACTGACCATACACATGAAAGGAAGAAGTTTCAGGGCATCATGAAAAAGCCTCGGGATCACATTTGCAGGGACCAACACCAATGGAAGGATAGGGCCACACATTTTTTATTTCTTGTACCATTGAGGAGGACATAGAAGCATCTGCTGGAAGGTTAGTGTCCACCAAAAATCAATCATTCTCATTGACAGCTGGACCCTTCTCTATAATGTTGCCCACCCTGTTCCAAAATATTTTATACTATTGTTTCCAAAAAGAACGTTATTTATAAGTCTAGAAACAATACTACTTTTTAATCTTATGCACAAGATGCATCTTTTCCATCCTGATAACTGCTCTGCCAAAGCCAAACAATAGAAATTAAGTTGCTAATTAGAGGACGTGATAATATTGTTTTTGTTGCAGATGGATGTTGATGGGTGACTACCGTGATCCAACTAACAATGCAACAAAGTTGGTGAATGAAGAACATTATGAAATGGAAGTGGTTTTAATGAAGGAAAACCAATCAGTTTAGAAGCCCCAAGAAATAGGTAGAAAGTAGCATGCAACTCTACATACGCAATGTACCCAAGTAATCATGGTCTTGACCTTCAATCTTATATAAATTTGTAGTTTGAAGAAGGGAAGTCTAGACAGCCAGAATCGTAAGATACATAACCAAAATCTGCGTTCTTTACAAAGTGCATTTTTTAGTTCCACATAGGTAGGTGTGACGGGCCTAGCCAGTTAACCTCTTGGTAACTAGAGATCTCATCATTCTAGACCATTGGTATATGCTTAAGCCTAGAAACTTAAGAAATTAACTCATGCATTCTCAACAATAACACT
>JAANSK020318484.1:0-18964 GCA_011763485.2 Isoetes engelmannii
AGAAGGGAACATACGCTGGATCTCCGCACCATTCAGAAGCTTCAACCGAAACAAGAAATGCCACGGGCCACTCCGCATAGGAAGAGAGGTGGGCAGAGGCTGCAAAGCTGGTAGAGCCACACAAATTTTGGGAACCTGCACAATAGAGTGCGCCAAATGGACCCCCAAACCATTAGCCATGGAACTCAGGCACCATCATGTCTGGAGGTAGATCTTCAATCTAAAACTAGCATGGGATCTTCACCGCAGTCAGAGAACTGGTGGACATGCCCGGAGTGTAATACTGATAAAGTACGTAAGCACCGCCCAATGCATCAACCCCTCAGCTCACCAATTGATGGACCGAAGACTCTACTTCAAACATAATGATGAAAAAGTTATTGGGCAAAAACTTCAAAGACTGGAATCTAGGTAGGCCGAGCCACTTCAGATGGCCAGCAAGCCACACACTAAATCTCCTGGTGTCAAGAATGTATCCAGTGAAAAAACCCAACACAACAAAAGAAACCAACTTCTCGATAGTCTGGACATGATACTCATGATTAATGTCAATCCATCTGGAAGCAGATCTTTCAAATCAGCAGAATGACGCTCCTCCACAAACCTGAGGGCCTCCTCAACCCGGGCTATCCGATGCTCCAGAGCTCTCCTCTTAATCCAATCGGAAAAGCCCGGACGCGTGACACGAGAAATCGTATATCTGCCTCTCCAAGCAGTACACACCGAATCAGCGGCAAGAGGCCTTGCGTTAGGGGACGCATCCACGACCACTCCAGGCACAACCTCACCCTGGGCCTGCTGTGCTCCTTCTGACTGCATACCATCCGCCCCAACAGCGAGCTGACAGAAAACTTCCCCTACCACAGGAGCTAGACTACCCGGCCCTCTTAGAGCATGGCCATCACTACTTCTCCCTAAGTCACCGCTGTCGGTCTCTGCTATGGATCTAGCAGGCCGGGTAGCAGATCTGCGCACTTCCCCTACACAAACCAGCCCCCTGGGAGCCTGCCCAACACCTCTTCCCACTGTTCTACCATCCCCAGGCTCAGCTATGGGTTCAGCAGGCCGGGTAGCAGACTTGGGAGAGGAGCAAACCATATTCTCTACTAAATCAACCTCACCAAGCAAATTAACATCGACACAATCAGCCAGATCACGCTGGGCAGCAGACCCAACTTCTGGAACTGCGTGCTCCGAGCACACAGGAGGCTGAGTCGGCCCCCTGGGAAGAGGTGCAGCGAACATAGGGCCAGAATCCAGCCCAGCAGACACCCCAATCAACCCCGAAGCAGTCCTCAAAGGAGGCACGCTGGAGGATATCAACTCCGGCGAAGCTGGAGTGGCCAAAACATAATCAACCGAATTCAAATTAGATTGGGAGTCCACATACCTTTCAAGAGAAGGTGAATCCAAAATCCCACGCATCTCGGACAGAAGACGTCTCCGATCCTCCATGGCTACTGCAATCCCTTCCATAGCTTCATTGCACGAACCCACACAGGTTCTCATCTCATCAGAGCGGCTGCAGCTGCGTGCTTCCGATTCCTGGGCACTCACCTCCACCCCTTCCATCGCCCTACGGTCTTGATTTTCCAAACCACGACCACCCTGCAGGCCGATTTCTTCATCCAGACTCTTGTTCCTAAGCTACAAACCATTCTCCATCAGAACCTTCCTCCTGGCAAGGTCACGGGATTTCAACTCCAAGCTAACCGTCTCCAAAGCAGGCCGAGGATCCTCAGCTTGCTTGGCTGGGGCCATAGCGCCACTCCCAGATCACCCTGAACGAACACATGTAGGCGCCTACAGTGCCCATCCACCACCGCCTACGCCAGTCATCTCCTCCCAAAACAAAAAATGTTGTGATTGTTTGTATCGAATTAAAGCTTTGGACACCTATTAAGCATAATGTCATGTTTTTGCACAAATACGGTTAGAAACTTCCAATTGAGAAAACAAAATAGTGTTAACCTCTCCCAGAGGAACATCTTTTTTTCCATCACGGGATTTATAGACTCAGCATAAAACCATTTACATTCGAAAGGACATATGGTTAGCTAAATCGAGAAAGAAATGAAATAGTATTAGACCTCTCCACGGAACATCTCTTTTTCCATCGCAAAATTTATGGACTCTGAGCATAAAACCATCTACACTCGAAAGGACACATGGTCGCCTAAATCAAGAAAGTACATTTACACATATATTTATCTGTTCATGATCTGCTACCTCTCCATAGTGTACATGATTAAAGAATGTTTGAAACACAACCAACTCAAGGCTTCATTTCATTTTTCACAGAGAGGCAGGACCAGGCAATATGACACTTCCCTGTCGAGCATCCAAACCCTAACTATGGACTCTGCAATTTTCATTACAAACTCTCTACCTTATGATGTATGGCCATGGGTTTTACAGCTTCATTCTGAGTTGTCACATCAAATCTCCAAGAGCATGGAAAATAGAAATAGGTCCCGTACAACGATATGGCAAAAACAATGATACATCTTGCAGTTGTTTTGCATTGCTTTTTACATGGGGAGCAATTTCATCTTTGATTCATTCGAAAGTACTCAGAATTATTTGGCATTGGCTCTGTCCAGAATAGTATCCTTTTATAAAAGTACAGACATCTGGAGAAAAAACTCATGGTTCATTTGTATCCCATTGCAATCATGCAATGAGCAGACGCCAAGGCCTTGCATGTAAGGAGCTGAACCATCATAACTAGCCAAGCCTTTGTTCATATGGAAGCGGAAGGGCAATTAGTATTATGGTTTTCATTTGTACAAGACGTGACAAACGGAATATGAAAATGTATCATGTCTTCGGAGCATTTGTTTTCATGCACGTTCAGAGCCACAGAGCTGGTGCAAGGTTCAAAGGTGGCACGCGTGGCTTAGATTCAATGACTTGTTGAACAACATTGCACAACTTTCACATAATGACATTTTGCCCTTGCCATATAATTGTATTCATTGGTATGTCCTTTTTCCCATATTTAAGTGTGGACCCAACTATTTACATGTGGGCCCACATATTTCCAATAGTCTAATGGTTGAAGATTTCAAGTACTTTACCTAGAGCTTATTAGGACAAGAAATTTATCGCAACAACGTGCAAACATTTCTCTTTACCTATACACTTAAAGGTTTTGAATTGTGCATGTTCAAATCAGTGCAGGAAATGCTAGGTGAAAAGATGCTCTAATATTGTTTGGAGAGAATAGTGAGAGAGTGAAGAGATAGGGAGAGAATATATTAGAATGAAGAGATAAAGAGAAAACAAAAAGATAGAAAAACAAATGAAGAGAGAGTAGAAAGAGAGTCTAATTCCTTCGAGTATTCTCTCTTTATCTCTTCATTCTATAGATGTTGAAAGTCCAGTAGCCGAAATCAAGGCTAAATTATTCCTCTCATTAATGCTAATGAAATGACTAGATGTGTGTGTTAACCTTTAGGCTACTTTACGCCTTCTAGCCTCTAGATCGACTTGTATCCCTAGTCGGTCCCTAGTTAGTGCTACCCTTCTTATTGGACATGGAGACAGTACTTTTGCCAAGCATGCATGTGAGACATCCATGCCAAACTGCAACCAAAGATAGATCATGAGAAGCTTCGACAACAACGCCATTTGAAGCTCGTCGTTACGAGGATTATAGGAAGACTAATCGCAACATTGTGCACTGCACTTTCAACAGTTCATGCTCAAGGAATAGTACACATGAATTTGAATGCTGGAAATGTGTAGTACATTGCATCAATCCTAATAGCAAAATATACATTGGCATTTACAATTTGGCCAACTTCAGGATGGTTGATGAGTCAGTTCCAATACATCACAAACAATGCAAGAACATGGATGGTAAAAAGAAACATTTGATAGAGGCAAGAAGGCTTCAAACACCCTGGATACATCCTGCACTGTTATTTGGCAACGACAATGTTGGACTAACAAGTGCAAAATAGTTCTTTGATTCAACAACAACTGCCTGGTTGATCTTTTACTTGGCATTTGCTGCCAAACAATCTTTCATGACCGAGTTGGGAAATGAAAGTTTATAACAGGCTGTGTCATTTTCTAACATACGTCACAGAGCCAATGAGAAAGGATCCATTAAATGGGCGAGTTGATTTGCACAGCTTGTTCAAAGGTTTTGTTCTGTTCAAATGCTCCTTTGTTGAGACTCTAACTCATGCGAGTTCTGCGTCCGTTCAAAATTTTTAAGAAACATTCTTTAAAAGAGAAGTGTATACGTGGCATGCCGTGATTGGATTCGAGGCCTGAATTTCATCTAACCCTCCTTTACGGAATCATAAAGGTACGCATAAGAAACGTTGGACGTTAATTGGGTCCATCCAGGTTTGGAACGAAAGAAATATTTGCGGGGGCTAAATTTCTTGTAAAAGTCTAGTCATCGTGAGTATCTTTACTCCTCTACGTGTTGTTCGTGTTGCAACTCTGCTTACGGCAAAGGAGGCGCTTACCTCCTATTTCCTGTGATGGCTGAAGTTATCCGAAGATTTCATTACTGAAACTCGGCCAGGTATGGTTCTTCTCATAAAAATCATATTGTGCTGCTATGGTGGTCCAGGTGCGCATCTGAGGAGGTATGCCCGGGAAGAAACAATCCTTAGCAACACATGTGGCTTGCCTTCTACAGAAATGCACGAACGAGGAGGACATCAGGCGAATACACTCTCTAATGGTTGAAAATGGATTAGATTCAAATACATTTTTATGTTCCTACCTCATACGTCTTTTTGCTTCCTTTGGAGCCTTGTTTGAGGCAAACCGGATCTTTCTGAACGTTGCAAGGCCTTGTATTTATGCGTGGAGTGCAAGTATCTCTGCAAATGCTAAATTGGGGGATGGTCAGGATGCCCTTAGTTTGCATAACATAATGCAGTCATATGGTGTCAAGAAAAACAAATACACTTATGTTGCTTCTCTCAAAGCATGTATAGGGGCATTTTCACTGATACAAGGTAGGCTTATCCACCAGCAAATCATACAACAAGGGTTAGAGTTGGATGATTTCATTGGATGCACGCTTGTTGATATGTATGCTAAATGTGGTAGCCTCGAGGATGCAAAAAAGACGTTTCTCATGTTGCGAAGTCGGGATCTGGTATCATGGGGTGCAATACTTGTAGGTTATGTGCAGCACGGGCAAGGTCTTGGTGCTATAGAAATTTTTGATAACATGCAAAACGAAGGTGTAGAGCCAGACAATGTCATTTTCTCAATCATATTAAATGCTTGTGGCAGCATAGGAAGCTTAGAAAAAGGCAGGCTTATACATGATCAGGTTATAGAATTAGGATGTGTATCAAGCACCGTTGTTGGCAGTGCTTTGGTTGATATGTATGCGAAGTGTGGAAGTTTGGAGGAAGGAAGAGAAACATTTGAGGTTTTACCCAATCGAAATGTTATCTCGTGGAATACAATGATTGAAGGATATGCTCAGCATGGTTATGGTCTTCCTGCTTTAGAAATCTTTGAGAAAATGCAGAAACAATGCATAGAGAAAACCAAGGCAACATTTTTAAGTGCCTTAAAAGCCTGCAGCAGCATAGGAGCCATAGTACAAGGGACATTTACTCATGATCAGATTGTGCATAATGGGTTTCTGTCTGATACTCTTGTGGCTAATACACTTGTTGATATGTACGCAAAATGTGGGAGTTTGGAAAGGGCACAAGATTTATTTGACAAGTTACCTGTTCAAGACATCGTATCGTGGAATGCATTGATTGCAGGATATGCCCAAAATGGCAGCATGATGCTTGCAGGTCAATGCCTCAAACACATGAAATGGAAAGGCATTATACCAAATGAAACAACATTTACAAGTATTCTTGTTGCATGCTGTCATGCAGGCTTTGTGGATGAAGGATACCACTATTTTAAATCTATGAGAGACAGTTATGGAGTTATACCAGATATTCAACACTATACTTGCCTGGCTGATCTTTTGGGTCGAGCAGGACACTTGAACAAGTCAGACCGTCTATTGCAGGTTACACTGCAACCTGATATTGTTGGGTGGACAACTTTGCTCGGTGCCTCTAGAATTTATGGTGATATGGAACTAGGAAGACGAACTTTCAATGAAGTTTTTCGATTGGATCACTCGTGCACGGCCGAGTTTGTGCTTATGTCAAACATCTATGCTAATACATATCCATATTAGCAGAAGGCTTGAATATCCATATTAGCAGTATGCTTGAATGGAGCATTGTAGCCCGATACTGTTGGGTGGATAACTTTGCTCTATGCCTCCAAGAATCGATGGCAAATGGGATAAGGAAGATGGACTTTTAATGAAGTTTTTTGGTTGGACCACTCTTGCACAGCTGGAATTGTGCTTATATCAAACATCTTTGTTGATATATTTGCATTGATTTCTATGATAAACGAATGCCAATCTCATGAGGAAATAGATTGTACATCTGGAAAGGATGGCACACATAATAATTTCCAGATTGTTGAAGACCTGTACCTGAAATACTGAAAAAAGCAACAAATTCTCACATGGTCTGTGGCACTTTTCATGCCAGTTGTTAGTGTCAATATAGGACTTGTACAAAGATAACCCCTTCCTCTTTGCTACCCATGCCAATGCACAAATCCCTTATTACCAAGTGTCAAACCCGGGGGATGCAGTCGTGTAAAAGGGGGGTATGCCATCTGCGTGCAAGGGGTAGCAAAAAAACCAAAAAAAAACCCCTGTATACGGATTTTTAAAAGTTAGTTTTGACCCCTTCCGTATAAAATTTACCTAGTCTAGCCCAAAAATAACCTAAAAAAAGACCCCCTACCGACCGTATATGTACGAAAATGAATCCAAAAAACCCCCCTCCCGTGCATTCACATGGTTTGTACGTAAAAAACAGTGAATCCCCCTTGGTATCAAAATTAATACTGCAGGCAATGAAAATTCAATGGAATTTCCAGCCAAGTGGTTTACGTGCAACCCATGAGAGGGAAGGATCGACATCCTCAACCATAAAATGGAGAAAGTTATCCCCCTTTGGTGGTTATCGTGATAATCCCTGCTGCAGTGTTCTCTCTCTTTTAACTGCGGCCAGCGGCCAGATTTTGTTACCTTCTGACATCTATGCTTTATTAGTCTTTACTTGCAGACAGCTGGTGCATGCTGGTCAGGGTTGCCCTTTGCTGCTCTCTTTGTTTAGGTCTCATAGCCCAATTGGTCTCCGTGGACGATAAAAAATCTATTCTATTCCTTAATGTTTGTCAAGATCAAGAAAACGATGTGCAGCAATTAAACAAGATGCTAAAGCATCAATGGGTTGCCCGTTTGAGGACCCATTGATGGAACCGTAATTTAATAGCTATAGTGTTTTGTGGCCTTCTAGAATTATTGCATATTTAGTTAATTTCGAAAACTCCCAGCCTAAAATTACAAGGAAAAGAAGACTCAAAGATGAAGTGAAAGAACTAATATAAGGCTAACAGAAAAGGAGGAGACATTACATGTGATGCTCAGTGAACAGAAGAATTATGGTTTTTTCCATCTCTGTTTATCATTTAACTGGTATTTGAATGGTAAAACGTTTTCTGTTACTTTAGTTACTGATGGAAAAATCGAAAAAGGGAGTAATTCCAAGGTTAGGGAAATGTTTTCTAGAGTTTATTTCCCCAGTTGCTTTATAGACTGGAACTAGACTACACATGTCCTAAAGGAAAAGTCATTTATAGTTTTGTGAAAAGAATCTGGACTTTGCAAGAAAGCATTGACTCTTTTGAAGAACCAGAAACTGAAGCCGAGGACAGAATCCGGACTTTGCAGAAAAAACATTGACCCTTTTGAAGAACCAGAAACTGAAGCCGAGGACAGTTCTGTTCACGAGCTACTGTGTATAGGGAAAGGTACCTTTTTCTTTAGTGTGTCTACATTGCCAAACTATAGTAATATAGACCGCACAAAGCAACGGGCCATACCTTAAGTCTCAATTTAAATTCAACAACATTATACTACTCTTCAATCTGATCAATAAGGCTTTTCCAAGAACCTGAGTGCTGTCATACAAAAAGCCAGATTAGGTGACAAGAAATATTAGATATCAATTATAAGATATAATAAGTATTCGTTTATTGCTTAGAAAAATTCATCCTGTTGCCTTTGTTGTCACAAAGGGATTGATCCATGATGTTAACACTTCTCTCAGCTCATTCAACCTGATTCTTGTTGCTACCAATTGCAGGATGCCCATACTCATGTGTTGCTAGAGACTATTTCTAGGGTTTGCAGTCTATCCAGAGTCTTTGGTACTAATATACGTAGAGTTTAGTATGCTAGCGATAAACAGATAAATTCTTTTCATATGATTACTTGGTTCCAGGACTGTCCACTGAGCTAACAATACTAATATAATTAGAGTTTAGAATATGCACGTTAGTAAAAGGAAAAGGTTATCCTCCCAGGTTTCTATGTTTCTATTGATGCTCTGCTAAAGCTAATGTGTTACAGCAGCAGCTGTGGCTTTTGCATCCATTTCCTTATTAACTATATGGAAGTATGCCAGGAAAGAATAATGTATATGAACAGGGTTTCAAAAACTTGGTGAACATGGTGCTAACATCTGATGGCTTTCTATGCAGGTAATAGTTTGATTCTAGCAATAATGATCAGTGGAATCCACGCATATTTACATGACATTGAAACCTTGAGAAAAACAATTGACAGTTCTAAAGAAGTATTCAAAGGCTGCTCGTGTAGATGTGATAAATGATCAAATCAGGTGCCTCCACATCTGCAGAGCAGGGAGGAGATTATTGTGACTGCCGAGACAACTTTCTTAAATAATGCCATTGCAAAATTGAGATTGAAGTTGAAGGATATGAAAATAGAGGCTGAGAACAAAGATGGGACTATTAAAGACTTACAGGTGAGGCTTGAACATTAAGTACGCTTCCGGCTTTCTTCATGATTTTGCTTACATGCAAGTGCTAGTCCAACTGAACAGAGTGCGAGTTCCAAATTAGAATGCAGGGATGGGTGTCAATTTTTTTTTTTGGATCTTATCCCCACCCACTCGTAGAAATCGAATCTTATGGGTTTATTCTGACTTATACTTCAATCAAAGCCATACATAAGGGATATCTCCGAGTATACCCAGTTTCTTCCATCCTCACCTAGGGTATGCCCTTCGGGCAACCCAAAAAGGACTTTGAACTGTTATATTTTTGAGGTCCAGCAAAATTACCATTCTTCTGTTCATGTTATCCAGCAAAACTAGCATTATGCATAACTATGTGTGTAACTATGGGTGTAACTGGAATTCAAAAAGGAGAATCTAAAACAATAAAGTACAAACATTTTTTTCTATTTAGCGAGAATAAAACGAAGGGGGAAAAAAAAAACTAACAGTACGGCAGGCGTGGGGTAAATGATAGGTTAGGGTAGGGTATTTAAGGAGGAGGTAATGTTGGGGTAAAGTATTTCCTTTTGCATATTTGTATAAGGATAATACAACTTTCCAATTGGGAATAAAAAAAATTCTACTATCTAGGACACCATTAGGATACTTTACACCATTAGGATATTAAAAGTTTTTCCACCATTGGAGGGGGTTGGTTCCAAACTAGTTGTGTGTTTTGGTTGAAGGTAATATTGCCTACATTTTATATGTGTTGTCAAGGTTGAACCATAGTCAAGTGTGGTTGAAGGTGGCATTTTATGAAGTATGTACAGTTACATTGTCTGTTTTTTTGTTGTTGGTTTTGGGTTTTGTTTGTTATCTGTAAGGCATGTACCGTCTCATAGGCCTTTGGCCTCCGTGGACGTTAAAATATACTTCCTTCCTTCCTTCCTTCCTTATATTCTATTCTATTCTATTCTATTTTACGAAGGTCCCATAGGTCAATTGGTCTCCATGGACGACAAAAAATCTAATCTATTCTGTTCTGTTCTGTTTTTTGTATTTCTTTTGTTTTGAATTACCACTAGGTTGACATGTACATCCAATTTATGTGCATGGGTTTAAATCTTACATTGCATCATTGTAATAGAGGTTGTGCCTTTGACTCTAATTCAAATGCCATAGGATGATAAAGTTGTCTTTATTTTTAGTAAGGTTGGTTTGCCATGTAGCATCCTTCAAAGCTAATGAATCATTAACAATTTCCTTTCACGTTCAAGAAAATTCACTATTATTTTATTACTTTGTGTATATTCTTATGCATGCTCTAGCGTCAATTTTTTTTTTTATTTTTTTTTTATCCGAAGGTTGGGGGGATGGCCATTCCCACCACCCATAGCAGACCCCTGCACTCCTTTCATACCTGCTACTACAGGGGGAGGCCACAAATGGGCCTCTAAACCCGCTTCTTCACAGGTACTCACAGAGCCGGGACCCACAAAAATCCCCCCGCATATGACAGCCCCTGCAACACGCGCGGGGACTGGATGCGACACCTAAGTGATGTCACCAGTCTCCCACAGCGGGAGGGCAGCATACTATCTCCATGACGAACCCGAACTTACTACTTCAACTGGCCTTGCGGCCTCTAGGATACGCCCAGTCGCAAATTCGGACCTACTCCCGCAGGATCCACATTCAAATGGCCTTGCGGCCTCTGGGATACGCCCAGGCGTAAACTTGGGATGCACCCAATAAGTTCAAATGGCCCTTATAGGAGCCTTACACAAATATCTACCTATTTCTATGTTAACCCCTACACCTAAGTCAACAATTTTTAAGGACTTATCTTTTATTTTATACTATAATAATGGGGTATGGGCAGCGTTAAATTCTATATAACCAAGACGAGGAAACTAGAAATATTACACCTACCACTAAAAATTACTAAAAATTGATACATCAAAAATTGTGTGAAAATTTTGGAAGGTGCCATCATGGTTTCACCTATGTGTACAAGCCCATAATTAAAAAGACACAAAAAATGACACTAAGGGGACGACACTTGGGAGGGATGAGGACACGAAAAAGAACAGGCTTAAAACACTTGGATTCTAGAACAGGCCAAAGATAGGAACACGACAGAAGATTCTAGAAGAGAGAGAGAGATACGAAACTCTCCGGCAGGCAATATGGCTATAACTGGGGAGCAAAGCCATGCCGGAAGAAGGTATGGTTATGGCTATCGAACCGAAGCAAAAAAGGCTGACACCCATATGCAAAACGCAGCAGAGCAAGATCTAAAAAGCATACGGAAAAAGGAGAAATAAACATACACAAACAGCAGCAGAACTAGATCAAAGAAAATTGCGATAAAAGAATCCCCAATTAATGGATTTGTGCTTACGGATCCAAATACCTGCGCAGTCTCCACTTTCCTATTTTTGGTTTTTCCTTGCCTTCAATCAGATCCGTTGTCCCTGGTTGTTTCATCCCGTTCTCCTCTAAAACGCTTCTTGATTTCTTCACTCCCCTTCCTTCGGTTCCGCTGCTTCCCTTTCACTCAGCAACAATTCCCTTTTCTAGCGTCAATTTTTTTATGGAAGGCTAATCCATGCATGTATTATTTCTTACATGCTACGTAGCGTCTTTGCTCCTCCACCTAGGGCACCTAGCATCCGTGACATTCAAGGGCAAATCATAAAAATTGTGAATCATAGGAAAAAAAAAATGCACGTTTATTGTAACTTCAACGAATTGGTACATTTAATTAAACACCAATAGAGAAACAAATATGCAAAGAGTAATTATTGTGGTCTGTACATTTAAAAAGGAAGTGCTTCCTTCTTGGTCAATATGAGCTAATAGTGTTAGTTCGAATACAACATGATATCTCTTCCATCCTCCTTGTGCCTAACCCATTTACTTATTTTTATTATACCAAAATGGAACTGCTAGACCCATGTAAGTCCACAACATTAAACTAACATGCAAAAGAAAATGTAGACTAAAATTGCAATAACTTGATCTACATGTTATGTGGGAGGAATTCTTCCGATGCACCTTCTAGGGTCTGCCGAAGTCATCAGTTAACCAACGAATGTGAGTCGACATGCATTTATCTTCACAAAATAAGCATGCACTTCCTGCTGTAAGATGCTACCCTAAAGCACTGTTCCATCTTGTGGACACATTCAACTTCAATCCAATCTTAGTTGATGCATACCTTTATGTTGACTCACAATAACATCATGCTTGATACTTGATTCTTGCTCCCTAGAAGGCATCATAGAAGATCCTGCATTAACTGCTACTTTAGCAAAGTCTATCTCAACGCGTAATCCTTGATCTCCATATGAGATTGCATACAAATTCCTACATGAAGAAAAGTCTATATTAATGCGTGATTCTTGCTCTATAGAAGGTTGCATAGAAGATCTAGAATGAAGTGTTACTTTAGCATAACATGTATCATGTTTCATGTTTTATATCTTCTTCTATAGACCCTAACTTTTCTTCCTTTAGACCACCTCCAGCACCACTACATGCAGAGGTCTTGTTATTTACCTAAATATACGACTTGAAAAACACATATGCATTGTTCAATTTCTACTATATTTACACCAGCCTGCGCATGTTGTATATGTGGACACTTCGATCAAAGCGGTTCCTTCATAAATCCACCTCTGCATGCAATAAGCAAAGACAACAATGCTCCAATAGAGCTATCAACTGCTTGTCGTAGGTTATCTACTTTAGTCAAACGCCCTGACTGACTGGAAAGATGCTAACATGGAAGATTGACCATGCATGCAAATTGTCCAGTATTTCAACATTAAGATTTTGAAGACCAAAGTTGCTTCATGCACCAAGAAGAATAAGGAATGTCACAACATGAATCTTGACACCTTTATGCTACAGAGCCTCAAAGTACTGCAGTAAAGCATTATAGAGTCTCAAAGTACTGTAGTAAAGCCCCACACTTCGACCCCATACAAGAGAACTGGCTCAACCAAGGCTCTGAACAGGCGCAACTGATGATCTCAAGCATACAGCTATGCATGGTGACTTCTGTTCTGCATGGCATACAAGACCTTCCAACCCGCAACAATACGCAACTGGATGCAACTATCCTAGTGCGTGGTGAAGAACTCAATTTCCAAATACTTGTATGTGAGAGTCACTTCTACGTTTTGCCCCTAGTATGTGAAGGAAGGTGGCCTTGGGTGGTGAGAGGATGACACGAGCAGGACCTTAGTTTTAGCCAAGTTAACTCGCATGCCTATATAGTGGCAGAAAGTGTCAAGGGCATTCAGGTGACACTGCATGTCTTCTGGGATGTGGGCCAAGAGGTCCACATCATCAGCGTATATGAGTTGCCTGACAATGTGGTGTAGCAGCGGGGTCCCCATTCCCCGTGTTCGGTCAACAACTATTCCAATTGATCAATGTACAGGCCAAAGAGTGTAGGTGAAAGGGGACAACCCTGGCGCACTCCAATACTATTGACCACTGGTTGTCTTAACAACGCTAGGCGTCCTGAACATGCCTCATACAACCTGTATATTGCATTCTGCAAGTCTATAGGACTCCCAAGCTGCTGCAATCTGTCCTACAACTTGCCCCGAGGTCACCTTGATGCCCTCCAGGCTGCAGTGGACGTGCTTTCCACCAGGATGGACACTATCACAAGGCACCTAAAATTAAAACACTATATGGTTTTTCCCATGGTTATGACTAGAAAACCATTCTATAAAACCAATGGGTTTTTGTGGGTTAATTTCATTAAAAACCATATGTGGCTAAACCATGGGTTTTTTTTGTACGATTTGCGAGGGTGGTAATATGGCATGGTAATCATAAATGGTTTTTTTGTAGAGTTTGACAAAGTGGTATTATATATTGGCAAATGAATGTGGTATAATTTAGTGTTTTAAGAGTATGGTTTATCCATGTGGTATAACATGATAGTTGTAGATGTGGTTTAATATACTGCTCTATTCAGTTGATTTTATAATGTGGTTGATTAGTGTGGCAAACTCACATGGTTCGCCATGTTTATGATTGGTTATTGTCGCAAACTCACATGGTTTTTTTATGTATTAGCTTCATGGTTGTCATTCATAAATCAATAATAATAACCACTAGTAACGTTATGGTAATCAATTATGAACCAATAATGGTTTTGTTGTTTGAAGCATTTCAACTTTAGTGGATGGTTTTTTAAGTAAAGTACTACAATTTAGGGCTAGGTCATTATATCTGATCTCAAATAGCAACAAAAAATAGGGAGCATGGGGAGTTGAACCCCAACCGTTTCCAAAACTCATAAACAACGATTCATTTCCAAAAATACATACAAAACAAATTTTAACCAAATAGCAAACAAATTTAAATCAAATAGCACAGAAACAAAGTAATGATTCTAATGAATGACAGCTTGCAAGCACTTATATATCAAACACACATTAATGATACAACTTAAACTAAATCACCTCTAGTTCAGTCAGGTGATGCATCGAGGCCCCGAAAATTAAATCTTCCTTCTGAATCCTACATGCGAGCCAATTGAAGTTTCCAGAAAAGGTCCTCTCACATGCAGCATCCAACTTTGTCTCTTTATCAGAATTAAGTTCTTTATTCATTGATCTGAAATAAGTTCCTATTCAAAAAATTTATAAAGTTTTTATTCACACTGACCTTCATATTGGTTCTTCTTGATCAAGGATGGATGCCATGGCTAGAGCTTGGTTCTCTGTTAAAAAAAAGGGAACAAAAGATCATTGAAAAACAAAGGAATTGAGAAAAAAAGGAATGGAAACAAAAGATCATTGAAAAACAAAGGAATGGAAACATCACAATGTTAAGAAATAGTGAATGCAAGAGTACCACCTTTGTTGCTTGCTAAATAGTTTTAACTCCATCTCTAAACTCCATTGAGTGATCCCTGCATATATGGACAGACGAGAGAAGTGGGCAGGAAGCTTAAGGAGTCCCAAGATAGCAAGTAATGCATAAGAAACAAATTCCATTGTGCCAGGAAAAGCATGCCTCTTTGCAAACAAATCGTAATAGCCGCTCGATCCAATATTTGCTCCTAACTGCTACGAAAAGAGAAGGGACAAGTCATAGCCATGGCCAGAGATTGAATTCTCAAAATTGGGAAGAGTGATCTTACCTGTGATAAACCAGTAACTTCGGCAAGAGATGGCAAGAGATTCCCCGAATGGATTCCTAAGAAAAATCGAACCTGCAACAGAAAATGTTATTTTGGGAAGCAAAGGGAGGGATGTGAGTTCAGATGCCATCGCCACTATAATGCCTTAGTTGGAATCTGGAAAGCGTATATTTAGCTCATTCCTTTGTAGAAAGTTTAGACTAGATAAGAACCTTACCTGTGATGTGATCGCCCGATCGCCATAGCCGAGCTTTTTGCAACAGTGTCATATCTCAAAGTGGAGAATCGTAATAAAACACTTGGTGATCAGAAGCAAAACGAAACAAACTCAGGGGATAAAGAAGAGCAGCATATTATATCATAAACTTGAACCTATTTGCAGATGATCTGAGGAAGATCCCCAGTATTGCATTTCGCCATAGCTATAACGTTTCTTGCAAATAAGTGGCCGAAATAGGGGAACTTTCACATGCAGATAAGGAAAGGCATGCACCTATACAATCCAGCGATCTGAGAAGCATGCTTGTGCTCAAGCCGCAGCGTCGAGCTTCAAAATTGAATCCCTCTGTTTGAAGAAAAATTTGCTTCGGCCGCCATGGCTATGGCGCATCAAACTGGATACATCATGATTCATACATGTCTGCAAATGTCAGACTTAACTTGCAAAACGCACAGTTGCCGCCGTTGCTTTAAGCTTTTTCCCTCGCATGCCGTTGCCTTAAGTTTTTTTTCCCGTAGCCTAATGTGGTAAAAATTCTTAAGCACTCAATAACGTGGTAAAGCGTATTCTGTAATGGCCTTGTGAGGTAACCGTAACAATAGAATAGCATCCCCCCTTTAAGGTTTAAGCCAAAGGAGGTGTGTTAAGGTTTTGATTTAAAGTTAGGTTTCCTCCCTCTTAAATTATAAAATGTAAAGCATGGTATTAAATTCTCCCCATGGCTTGTTAATTTTCCCTAGATGTATTCTTATTTTAAAAGGCCCCCTTGCCTCAATCGTAAAGAGAAATGAATTTGTAAGCTTGAGAGCCTTAACATCAAGGGATCAAAATAACGCACTTTATAAGGGTAACAATATGAGTTTATTTGTCTTGGTGGAGAATAAAAACTATAAATAGCCAATCCTTTCAAGCGTAATTATGACAATACCAACATAATGAACCCGGTATAAAAAACAATGCTACAAACCACACCCATTTTATAACATATGCTGTTATAATAGAAACCTAGAAGGAATGACCACCATGACATTTGAATTGGTATGAAAAATCGCGCTATAAACTACTCAACTTTTGTAAGCCATGTCACAATAGAAAACCAACATAAACAACCATTGCCATATTTGAAACCGTGTTGAAAACCATGTTACAAACCATTATCAATCTAATAAACCATGCTACGCTAAAAAACCAACATCAATACCCACCATTGATGCTAGAAACCATATAATAAACTAGTGTTGGTTTTAATAAATCTCACTATAGCGTAAAACCAACATGAATAACCACGTACTAGTCATAGGAACCACTATGTGGTTTTTACTAAGAAAAAATAAATTAGCATAAAAGACCACATGTATAGTGGTCTTTTACTGCTTTATTATAGCGGTTAAATTTTTGGGTGCCTTGTGTATGGCCGAAGACAGACACGACTTCCTGGACGGAGTGCAGGCCATTTTGGCCCAGCTCAACACGAAGATTGAGCAGGTAGAGGACCTCGGGAGAGTGGCCACATGCCAGTAGCAGGCATCGCAGGTATGGCGCGGAATTACCAGCCACCACACTCCACAACTTGGACAGAGAGATGCGCGACCTGTGCGCCATAGTCACTAAGCAGAGCAAGGGGTTGAATGCAGGAGCACAAGCCCTGCTAGCACATTGTGAGAACGTGTTACAGGAACACGGAACATGCCTGCGTCCACTGGAAAACTGGATGCAGCAGCTGCAGGCTGACTCCTCGATGCACCAGCAGCCACCACCCGTGCCACAACAGGAGACCCAGAATCTTGCACCTGCATCAGACCTAGAGGAGCGGTGGCTCGCCTAGGACCAGCCACGGCCACAGCGAAGGGCCGCATCATGACCCTCAGCTCGAGGGCCCCAGCTAGCCCGCAAAACAAGGGAGGCTACAGTAGGCACAACCCCGGAAGATAGGGAGTCCAGAGAGCGTAGACGGCGATGCCACAATGTCGTGGTGCGCGGGCTCCAGAAGTTGCGCGGGGTAGACTTGGGGGAGCACCTACGGACACAGATCCATTAACGTATGCAGTTTTCGGCCACTGTGCACATGGCAATCGATCGCTAGGCAAGCGAATCGAGCGAACTGACCATGTTGGTGCAATAATTGGCCGGGCAATGAGGTTCGCCCGCCTTGTATATACGAACAAACCTGCTAGTGATCCATTGGGGAAATCCCTCTTGCAATGTTCTACTGAACAATTTCGTTAGGATGGACATCATAGGAGGCCCGACCCATTTGAGCAGCTCTACCTGTACACCGTCCAAATTTGTCGTGCCATTGGCAAGACGCACTAAGCCCTTGACGATATCTTCCTCTGTAATGACTAGTATTGGGCCCAACTTTAGGGGCATTGCTGCTCGAACCTCAAGGATCATAAAGCACCTACAAGTATTGTTATCCATAGCTCTGAAGTGATGTTCCACTCAGGTTGCAAAGGCTTGTTTAATACCCTTTGTGAGAATGTCCTCAGATGATAGTCCTGGAGATAGAATATTTCTTGTTGATGTTCTGCAATCTACCTGGCTTTCTTTCCCATGAGAAAAGTGCGGTATTGTCTGATCGCAAACGAGCGCAAGGTAGGGTCAATGACTGTCGAAACCAGCATTTGAGCTCCCTACATTCGTCGTCAAACCACTGTTGCACAAAATTGTTGTAGCTCCCAAAAGACTTTATACAAATCGAAGGTTTTTGCTCCAGAGTTTAAATTTTTTGTGCTTCGTTGCGGTGCTTTTTGCCCCCGTACTTTGGTTCACAACTAACAGCAGCAGTAGAAGAACTCTTTAAAGTAGAAGAGACCCAAAGCTCTTGTGACAGCTCATTGGTAGTTCGTTCTTTTCGCCAGTACTCTGTTTCAGCAGTTATGTGACTCCAGCAATCTTACTCTGTTTTTGAGAGTTCTTTGTTCTTTATTCAAGCAACTCTTTGTTTAAGTGCTTTTTCGACCGTTCTTTGTTCTCCTAATCTGTTCTCTGGTTTTTGTTTTCTGCAGTTCTATGTTCTCTGTTTGCGACATGTATGACATACTTGGGCATATATGACATACTTAGGCATAATATGTGGCTGGAAGCCTTCTGATGCCATGGCAAGCTTCATAACTCGTCCTTTGTAAGCCGGATTCAAGCTATGGCAAAGCCGGATTCGAGCTATGGCCCTATTAAAAGAAACACAAAAAAGAAGGAACAACCTTGCTCTGCTCGTTGTAATGTAGAAGGGCATGTGGGAGAGCATTCTTGCGAGTGCCCCCCCAACCACCTCCATAACTCATATCGCGCCGCTCGACCACATTCCCTTCCACGGCGTCGAGCAAACAAGTCGACAAAAATTACCTGCTGCAGCCAATCGAAGAAGCAACCAGAGAAGCTCAAGCAAAAATGCATTGCCGATTTTCATTCTTGAGTAGAATGAATGCCACATGGCAGCTTGCCAATTGCTTGAAGGCAAGAATGCTGACCCTGTTTGCTTGACGTAATGTGGAATGACAAGAGGGACGCTCCTGCCTGCTGGCAGTAGCTAGCTTCCCCTGCTCAGCCAAGCACTACTACAAAAATAGGTAGAAATGGCACAAAAGTGACCTTTAAGTGACGTTTATGCTCCGCCTTTTTGTGGAGCATAAACGTCACTTTTGTGCCATTTATGCACATTTGTGACGTTTATGCTCC
>JAANSK020318595.1:0-18963 GCA_011763485.2 Isoetes engelmannii
AAAGAACCACAACCACAACTTCAAATCTACAATCTAAATTCACAACTCCAAATCACAATTCTATCAAAGAACCACAATTTAAGGTCTGCTAAGCTCAAACCATAAAAACTATGACCACAATAACTACAAGGCTAGGTTATGAATGAACCAACAACCCCAATCCACAATAGAAACCCCAATTAAAGTTTGTTGATGACTGCTTGTTAAGCACAAACCACAATCTTCTTACCACTCTAGATTCAAGATTCAAGATTCTACAATCCTTTAAGAAATCATATAATCAACATTTCAATCCACAAATTAAAATTTGCAATACAAGAAGTATTGAATCCTACAATGAAATATCAAAACGGAATAATGTTTATCAAAAGTACTTCCTATCAGAACGTCCAAAGGTAAAATCTCCTTTTTGTATCTCCAACTTTGGTGAAACCACATTGTGTCATATAAGCTCATTTGCAGACAAAATGCAAATTAAACAAAATAAAAACTGCAAATTGTATTACCAGATTGTTGTCCCTTGGACTCCAAGGTTTAGAATATGATGAAGCCAATCGTGGTTTAGTGATGATTGAATCTTGTATAGGTTTTACTGCTATTTTGATCTCATTGACTTCCTCGATGGGTAGATTATCTTCCTCTAACATGGAAGACCTCTTTTTTGAAGCTCAACCAATCTATATCCTTACTTTTAACATCATGCAAAAACCATGCCACAACCATAACCTGGCTAACCTACCCATTTTGAACATGACTCCTTTCCTCATAGATTGCCCTGTACATGCTCAGAAAAGCTTCTTTCTTCTCTTTTTTGAGAGTCCTTTGTCTATAGGATTGTTTATTCTCCACCTTTGGTCCCCAATACTTTCGCATCTCTAATGGATCCCTCCTGATGCTTTAACAAATCCCTGTAGGATAATCCACTTCATTCAAGACGATTTTTTCCATTTCTACAACCCTGAAAAGCTAAGAGGCCAAGGATTGAACCAAATCCATAAGGTCAAAATTAATCGACACTACATATAGCAAAAGCTTTGCCTATGGTTCGGCAAGCTCTAGCTATGGCCCGTCAATCTATGTTTGGCTATGATCTGACAAGGTTTGCTATGCCCCAGCAGACTCTGTATAGGTATTTATTTTGTGACGGTCCACATTCTTTTGGCCTACGTGGCATTTGGTTCGTGTGGCAAATTCAAAAAGCCTATTCTCGAGAAAGATATCATGCCAGAGGGAGAGAGTTTTATTTTCCCACTATCATTAATGCTAAATGGTTTTGAATTTTAGTGTGTACAAATCATAATCTTGAACTATGTTTTGGGCTATTTTTGTGGTGCAAAAATGAGAAAAATTGACCATATCATGAATCCACCCACAAATCCACCACAATGAGACTACGACTTATCACACCCACAAGGAAATGGGCTTGTATATAGCACAAACAAAACTCTGATACACATGCTGAAGAAGATATGTGATCCATCAAGAACCAACTAGCAAGAAAAACTCCCCACCGTGTTGTGGGCATACAATACGACATACAAGGTTGCCACGGGTCAGACCCCATTCAAATTAGTATATAGGCAGGAAACTATTTCTTCCATTCCAATGTCAACTGCACATCCTTCAATTTCAACTAGCTAGCACCAGAAATCTCTCGGCTGCACTCGCCGAGAGGGTTTATCACCTTCAACGGTTGGATGAAGTACGCAAGGATGCTTATCTATGAGTTCTCGATCGCAAACAACTTCAAAAAAAATAGCATGACAACAAAATTCGTAAGAAGTTGTTCCATATTGGTGACACTGTTCTCCTCTTTGATTCCTGCTATCGGGCCCACCCAGGTAAATTGAAATTTCGCTGGCTTGGTCCTTTCCGCATGATTGCCAATCCACATCCAAGGCTATATTAGCTTCAAGAGTTAGATGGCACAAATATAACCTTTTGTGTCAATGGCTTTCGCCTTCCCTCCAACCATTCTTCCTCACCACCAAAATCTTTGTCTGATATTCCTTCGGGTTCTTCTTCTTCATTTGTCATTCCACCTGCCCCCCTCATCTCTCCATCACCCCCTATCACTCCTTATGATCCGCCATAAAATCATTTGTATCCCCTTCTCTTTTTCCTTGTACATAATCTTTTCATGATAGTGTATTGAATTCTGTGGATGCATATAGGGTTGGACCTAGCTTTCAGTTTGGAAGGAGAAGATTGAGCACGTCCTTAAGACTGAAAAATTATGGAGTCTTAGCTTTCAGTTTGGAAGGAGAAGATTGAGCACATCCTTAAGACTGAAAAATTATGGAGTCTAATTGCAGATACCGCTCCTAGTTCTACTTCTAGAAGTGTAGTAGCAGATGATGATGCATCTGCATTCAGAGGAAGCTCAACAACAGCAGCCATGCCATGCCATGTTCGATGAAATAAAGTATTTGCAAGCTCAAGCCATCACTACAAGCAGGGTTGGTCCTACAGTTCTATTGAAGGTCAAAGGTAAAAGTCCTAAAGAAATGTGGTCTTGTTTGTTAAAGCATTTTCAAGTTAAAACATCTTCACATTTAAATGTTCTGGATAAAGAATTGAGAGAGACGAAGTTGCATGATAAAGATAAGGTGACCAAGTTTTTTCAAACCTTTGATGGTGTAGTAGCAGATTTAGAAGGTGTCGGAACTGTCCTTACAAATGATTCCAAATCTTGACAATCTCAAGAGTTGTCAAAGATGAGTATGAGAATTTAGCTACCTTGATAAGAAATATTGCCACAACAAGAGAAGAAGCAGAAGAAATGATAAGGACAGAGTTTGAGCAGAGGACTTTGTCTCGAAAAGAGGAAGAAAAGCAAGAGATTTTGTATTCTAGTAGAAACAAGTGTCGAGGAGGAAGTAGTTCCAAGGGAAGAGGAGGACGAGTTGGTCCCTGTTACAATTGTGATTTATATGGTCACTTGAAGGTGGATTGCCCAAAACTTACCCACTCAAAATGCAGATGTTAGTAAAATATGGAAGTAGTTAATCTACAAGCCTATTGCAACGTGAAATACTACTACAAATGCTTGACATCGTCATTGTAAATTATTAAGGTCAACCTCATGGCATCTTGTTTAAACACTAAAAGAATTTAAATCTATCTACAAAACACACTAAAAAGAATCGAACCAAAACACTCTTGAGAATGTCCACTAAATCACTATCGATAAGCCTAAAGCACCAGGGATAAAAACAAACACAAGACAACTGAAAATAAAAGGAGGCAGCAAAACAAAACAACGTAGAGAAATGCAAACCAAAGGTTATGGAGCAGGCACATCATTATATAAGGCAAGACCCGCCCTTCGGATGAGTGAAGAAGACATTGCAGGCTGAATATTGAACACTGGCTAAATCCTTGTGCAAATTCGCATGCCACAACAAAATTCACTCTTTCTTTGAGGCAGAAAGCAAAAAAGCTCTCTTTCATATTTGTGAAATTTTTATAAGGTAAATCTCATCTTGAACCACTATTATCCAAACTATCAATATCCAAAACTTTATATTTTTGAGAGATGAGCTCCGCTTTTACTTTTCTTGCAGTATCTGTAGCACATCCAACGAGGATAAGGACTGATGTACCAGCAAATCCTCTAAAAGCTGTCAAATGAGTTACTCCTTCAACCAGTGCAGGAGATACTGCCATCAGACCTAGAAAGACAGAATCTAATACAGAGATGCGAGTGAGCA
The DNA here is from genome assembly GCA_011763485.2 of Isoetes engelmannii. NCBI lineage: Eukaryota > Viridiplantae > Streptophyta > Lycopodiopsida > Isoetales > Isoetaceae > Isoetes > Isoetes engelmannii. Next base: position 3,714 of record JAANSK020318595.1, read on the forward strand.
CCTGCAGTCAAATAAATGATTCTTTAGCTTAAAGAAGATGTTATAAAATTTCCAATGCAGAAGATTATAAGTTACATTTTCAATAAATGCTGCAGTTGCTTTTCCAGGCCGAATTGCTGGAATTGAGGCACCTTGTCGTTTCAGCTGTTCACTAACATCAGCAGGATCCAGTTGCACAAACGTGTAGAAGTAGTTGAAGAAAGCTATAAGAACTACATTGGTTGGAAGATAAAAAGATCCTGCAAAAGGAAGGCTATGGTTAGCAATTTGACAATGCCTGCAAAGCTAATAACCACTGCTTTCTGATAAAAAGAACATCACACCTATGTTAATGCCTTAACTGCTCCTCCTCAATGGTTTCTTTGTTATGTTAGCTTTGTTGACTTCCTTGACATGTTCAATATTCTTTTGACCATGTCGAGAAACAGTTTTATGACTTCCTCTTAATGGTCAGAAAGAGGCTGAAACTTCAGCTTCTCATGCCTATATCTTTGAAAAGAACCATGATGCAATGCGAAATCCTAGTAGTAGCTCTGCTGTTCTGCTAAGGTTTTAATTCCAATTCAAGTCAATTACCTTGAACAGAGTTGTGCAGACTTGTATCTAATTGTGTGGATAAGAAGAAGTTTTTTCCTTCTTCGTATAGCAGCAAAGAGATTATGCATCCCTGAGGCTGTTCAACGGGGACACGAACACAAAAGACCAATCCTCTTGTCGCCCCCATCTCTTGACTTGCACTTCTTCGTCGTCAGTGGGGAGGAGTTGGCATGATGGATTCCGAATCCACACAAGGTCAGCCTCGACTGGCATTATATATTATGGTATTGCTGTCCTTTTAGTCCAAGAATCTCATTTTGTTACCTGACCCAGTCTTGTATATCTGTTATATAGTAGAAAGCATGCTCAGCCACCTAATTTTTAGAACCATGGGCATGCTTGATAGTGTACAGAAAATGCAAGTCCCTAACCTACTTCCAAAAATAAATATCTATATTATGGATTAGCATGTGGCTGAAAGCCGTGCAAAATCTTGAGTACCCGTGGTGAAAAAACCAACATCATCTATCCCGAAAAAAACTTACACCTTTATAAACCAACTGAACTTTGTGATCCAAACCTAAAGCTTGTCGTTACTTGAGCTCTCGAACACTGTTGTGTTCGGAACACTTATGATGCAGAGACACGCTTTCCTCTAACTAAAGTGAGCTTCCTTGATGATTGTCCTTAAGAGACAAATTGATCCCCAATTTAGCAGGTGTAATAAGCAACATTAGGACTGTGTTTGCCTATGGCTTTGCTGATAGGCTACGAACCATATGATGCACAACTTATGAAGAGAGAGTCCTCTTTAGACACAACCACTGTCATGAAAAAATTGCAATGGGAGAAAATGGAATGGATCCTTAAGAGATATGGCAACCCCTATGTCCTACTATCCTTTAGCATCCAGATAAACAATCAACATAAATTACATGGTGCATAAAGCTACAAACCAAACATACCTCCAGGGTTTAATGCAGCAAGAACATTTTTCACAGTCAGAGCATCAGTGAACCGGGCCACAGATGACGTGAGTGCTAAAGCGGAGGTTGAAAATATTATTGGCATCACTCCTGAGCTGTTTATCTATCCCATGAAGAAACAAAGTAAGAAGCTTATTAAGTCCACTGAGAACTAGTGGAGTATGACCTTGCATTAAAAGAAATGCATTCTCACCATAGAGTAGCTAATTACAAACATGGGAGAGTTGCAAGTATATGCTATACTACTTGTACAATCACAAGGTGACAATTAAAAGCATTCTCCATGCGTAAGAAGAGAAACTAGCCCGAACTGAATGCTGATGCATCCTACAGTATGTCCATGACACCATGTGCCTGCTCAAGAACTTTTTCCACAATTTTCAATTTATGAGTATACCCTCAAGTATGAGTATACATTACCTTAAAGGGAAGATATGCTGATCTTTGAAGTCCTCCACTATACCTTGATGCATAATTGATGGGAATTTTCCTTTCAGATTCCTGCTTGGGTGAGACGGTAACATACATATGAAATCGAAAAACAAAATTCGAAAAGAACAAACTAGCTGCAAGCTTAATCACCTGTATGTATACGATTCCCAGAACAAGCAAAAAGAATGAAAGCAAAATTGCAGCCAGTCCCGCATAGTTGCCATCAGATAACGCCTGCTGTATTGTCCTCCCAAGGGATGCCGGTAAGGAGGACAAGATGTTTGTAAATATTAAGAGTGAAGTTCCATTTCCAAGCTTAATATCTGAAATTTTTTCACCGATGTATGTTGTTGCAACTGCACCTAAGGTGAGAGCAGAAACTGAGGCTATCACCCAACCAATACTGAAGTCGTCTACGTATGGTTTGATATATGAGACCTGTCCAATTGCCTGCAAGATAATGGTAGAAAGGTGACCATGCATGTTCTACTTAAAACTAGTTTACCACTTTAAAAGATGGCAGCAGCCGTTAGACACAAAGAATGGTAAATTTAAGCATGACACTGAGGGGATGTGAGTGTAGCTAGAACACAGAACATGACATACCAGATAAACAAGAGTTGGCTATAATGCATGCAGAACAGTTGAAAGAAAAAAATGGTTTCAACTGATAGGGAATGTTTAAATATGTCAACTTTCAAGCATAACACTTGTGTGAAGCCTGTAATTTCAAATATACCTGGAAAATGGCAAATCCTACTGATACATATTTAGTATATTGAAGAGCCTTTTTCCTGCCAGCCTCCCCTTCTTTTTTTTGGAGTCTTTCCAGGTCGGGAAAAATAGCACCCAATAGCTGGAAGAGAATCTGTGCATTGATAAAGGGAACAATACCTAACGAACATATGCCCAGCCTGCCAATGCCTCCACCAGAAAATGAATCTAATGTGCTGAAAAAGCTATTTTCACCAATGCTATTAGAAAATGCAGCCCTATTCACACCAGCCAGAGGAATATATGTTCCCACACGTGAAAGAATCAGCCATCCCAACAATATCAGGAATTTCTTTGGAAGTTTTCCTCTAAAGAAGTCACCGAAGTCAATGGAGGTATCTTCAATTGCAGCTGTCATAAAAAATGCATTCAAGTTTTATACTCAGTATCTCACTGGTAAAGCAAAAGCTTGAATAATTCACATGGACGGTTGTACCGTTAACTTCTAAGAATTGGAATTAGGTAATGCATTGCTGTGATTGTGGTTACTTCATTGTTTTTTATATCACTTAATAAACAAAAAGTAACAAGGATCATTTAATAATTTAGGTAATTTTGATAGAATAGTAAAGAAAAGCTCTAGGAAGAACCTGCAATCCCTTTCATCGTAGACCCTCCTTGCCTCCTTGGGTTTGGCCTTCCCATTGCTTCCATCACTGCTGCAACACTTGTATTCCATATACCAAGTCCCAAAGGATCAAAGTACCAGGGCTCGTCTTCATACCTGTCCACAACAAAGCCGTTGCTCTGAAATGTTACCCTATGACAAATGGAGAAATCGACTGCAGTCTGTATAAAAGTTATCAGCCAAGAAAGCATTCCTTTATATTGAAAGACCACGATAAGCATTTCCTTGACGTCAGCTTTAACTACATCTACCAATTATAAAATTCTAAGCATGTCATACAGTTCCAGCTAGAACTTACTTACTCGGAAGCCTTTGAAAAGATTGATGGCGAACACCTGAACTAGCAATTGCAGACGTAGCTATGGAGCCCCTCTTCCAACTTGAATCATTTCTAAATGCTTTGATAAGTAAGCAAGGAGAAGGCAGTGTGGTGAGAAAATAGGAGGGGCAGAAAGCCGGAGCTGCCATAGCCATATCTCTTCTCCGCGAGTCGCTTTTATTGCAGCGTGGCCAATTTTAACAAATGACGTGGGAGACGAGGTGGCATTAGACGAGGTGGCATTTGCTAATATTAAATTGACATGTCAGAAGCCCTGTCGAAAATATGTTCTACTTAGGGTGAGATTCCACTTGCGGCTGTTGAAGCGTGGCTTTTAAGTGAGGACCAATCGAATGCTAGGATTCAAGGACTACCTTCCATAGAATCGATTCCACTACAACAGGTAGTTCAGCATCGGACTTAGGTTTGGATTGCCAAAAATAACTTGATAATTGCTGGATAACTGTCAGCCAATCCCGCTGACATTTGTGGAGAAAGAAAATTGCGGGCAAGAAGATGTTGACACGGATCCACCAAAATCATGGATCTGCATCCACGATTCCTTTTTGCGAACGCCGTTCCACTATAGTGGAATCTCGATGAGCGGCAGTTGTAGACTTGAATCTACACAGTTGCAGTAAAACAGAAGAAAGGCATGTTGCTTCAACAGCCGCAAGTGGAATCTCGCCCTTAATTGAGCGAAAAGATCTCAACCATTCGCGACTAGATACAAGTCCCCTTACAACCCACTTGCAATGCTTTGATCTGATAATTGGTATTGAAGCAGCAAACCACCTTAATCGGCAGGAATTGTGATCCGATCCATCCCCACCGTTGATCCCAACCCTGTGACAGGCCAGAATGAACTCCAGCCGAATCCTGAATCCCTGGATTTGCTTCGGTTTTAGCTTCAGATGCCGATAATCTTGGTATGGGCATGATAATCCTGCTCAGGTGTGATAATTCTTGCTGTGGGTGCAGGTTTGGGTGGATAATCTAGCTCTGGAGTGTGAGTGTTCATGGTCCTGCCGATTAAAGGGGTCAATCACCCCTGCTCTGCTGTTACAGCCCGTAAATAGGCTCGCCCCTCCGGGCTCGCCCATTTACTGGCCGTAACAGCCTCACAGGAGTGATTAACCCCTTCTTAACCATCAGCTGCATGTATTTGTTGATCTAGCACATCCACTACAGCTTGTTTATCAATCATCACTTTGTGTTGTTGTCTTTCCGTTTATCTTGATAACAAGGTAGCTTCAGATTGCAGATAATTTCAACAGGTGGCATCGAGTTGTTGCTTGCTTGTTGTTAAGGAGGTTAACAACCCATTTTTTTAAAGACTCTGAAAGCCTTGCATGGTAACGCCCTCTTATCTAAAACTGTAGGGGAACCATTGCCACATCAACATAACAGGTGCACATTTTGAGTTTGAAGAAAGATTGAAAGTATACCAAAGTTGTCCAGGAGTTCAGCAATAATCAACTAAACCTCTTCAATAAAGTAGAAGCAAATATATACTTCCCATATAAATAAAGGAGAGCCAAGCCACTCACATGATGGCCATACCAAGATCTGATGACTCCTACTTCAATGCTTACCTTCTTAAGCTTACAGTACTGAATGCTCGAACATTAATAAATAAGAATGAGCATTGACATCGCATTGTGTCATTTGCTACTTATTTAATCTAAAGAAAAGCTCTATATATAAAGACTCAATGTTATTACAATTACAAAGCTCCACTGTTGAAATTATTCCCAATTATTTTCTTCCATCCAACTCTTGAAATTCATATTCTAGATTTACAAATAATCATCCACTTGTTCAGAATTGCACCTCGAAAGAAGCAATGGGTGAGGAAAGGTGGACGAACACGAGTTAGAACAAAGAGTGACAAAAAACTCTCCAATGTTTAAGTGCAAGAGGATACGCAAGGCATGGTAGCCAAAACAAATAATTTAAACCATGTTGGCTCACAAAATGCTCAATGCAAATGCATCCATCTTCAGATGCTTCCATTTAGAAAATGGGTCATTCATAGAGAATACTACATGCAACACTACCTGGCAGGCTTATCAATAACCTTTATAAAATGCAAGCCCCATGAACAACATTGGCCTTTGCAGCTTCATAAACTTCTGTATTGCAATTGGGTCTCATAGTGCAAGAAAGGGAACCTGCTTTCTTGCATGCTCCGGAATGATACGCTGAAGAAGTTCATTACTGGCACCTTCTATTTCTGTGGGACAACAGAATCAATACCTATTTTTGAATCTCATTTATGAAAGAAATAGATGGAAAAGACTTACCTGATGGTTTGAAATTGAACAATGGAGGCAATGGACGACCATTTGGTAGCCGTGTGCTTGAGTCTCTTAATTCATCAAAAAAGGGATGAGCAAGAGCTTCCAACTGCAGCAACAATCATCATGTGAAATCATAACTACGAGACAAGCTTCCAAACATAGACCTTGTCTGATATATATACTAGCAAAAGCACATGAGAGTTATTACACTAACTTGCAGTATTATATATGGCAGAACTCTGAATATGAACATAAGTTGAAACTCTTCCAATTTTAAATCCCCAATCTTCGATCAAGACAAGGCATCATTTAGTTGCATATTAGACAGATTTCAAACTCGAGCTAACAATTTTGTTTTTTGAGCTCTTTCAATAAATGAGCTTGAAGGACATAGAGCATCTATCTTTTCTGTTCCTCACACTTGCATTCAATGATCTTGCAGTGAGCAGCAGCACCAAAGTCTGGCTCAGTATCTCATGACTTCAATCCTTCTTCCACGTGCTTCAAGAAATAATACAATCGGGCGAGAGAGTCTGACAGAAAATAGGCTCTAAAGGAAATTAAGGCAAGAGTCAAAAGAGAAGGCAGGGGTGTGCCTTTTCTCAAAATCAGCCTTCTCACTCCGATGTAAATGCACATTTGGCACTCGTGATTTCAACACATTCATTTAGATCTAATATCCCATCATATGAATTTGTGGAAAACACTCTCTTCATCCCAGCCGTGCCTTTCAGAAATATATACGCACGAATCCTGAACTTTTCCTTGAAGGTAACATGGAGCAATTTCTTCTAAATCCTGCATCATGGTGCATGGCTCTTGAACCCTGTAATAGACAGCCTGTTCGGAATCATGGGTCTATGGTGCCATCCAGTTTTTGACACCAAAAGCGAATCCCTGTTTTGGCCTAGATCCATGCAACAATATCAGCGAATGCTGAATTCAAAAAGTTTATGGAGCAAAGCCAGCATTCTGGCCTCCTCAAGCTTTATCTAGCCCTCTATTGTACACACACACACCCCCCCCCCCCCTCTAAAAAAAAAGAGAAAAAAAAAAACTGAAAAGCAACATGGCATTTTTATAGTGCTTAAATAATAGACTTGCTGCATATTCATTGCTGATCACAACTGATTACTGTGGCCTCCACTAATTCTTTCATTCCTGGCAAATCTATTTGTGTATGATAATGGTCAAGCTCGCATGCTTAACCACCCCATTCCATATGGAACTTAAATCTCTATTTACCTAAGCTATTTTTTTCTTTCTCTTTACTAATTTCTATCAGGAAAAATCAGGTCTTCCCCATAGTTATGCTACGCACACAGAGGCTGAGTGCAAAAAGGATATTACGACAATTTCCCACATAAAAAAGATGTCAGAAACATAAGAATAGTGCATACAGTAACTTTAGAAGCTTGATATCAACCTATCAACAGAAATATATGCGTACCGCACTACACCGCAAATTAGGTGAATATTGCAATAGCCTCGACACAAGATCAACAGCTTCTGGAGGCATTCTCTTGTGAAAAACCTGAAAAATGACATGAACACACGTTAAACATGTAGGGGGTTTAACCCCAAGCTATCATCAAATATTTATTGTAATCAATATCACATATCCCACAAGCTGTTCATACAAATAACACACTTGGTGATAAATTTATCAAAAATCCATAGGGTCTAGATAAAGTAGTAATACCTTGTGCCATGGATGAGCTTTGATTTGGGGGAACTTGAACTCTGTGTAATTTGGATTCATACACTTGATTTCCTCCCGAGTTGGGGTTCCAAGCACCTAATGGAAGCAATGAAATCATATGATCCAACACTGTAGTGGGTTGAAACAGTCAACATCATAAAAAAAATACCTTTATAATTTCAACCAATTGGTCCACTCCACTTTCCCCTGGAAATAAAGGCTGGAAAAAATCCGAGATTAAAATTGGGGTAGATGCATGATACATAAATAAAATAGATAGCATGGTTTAAAGGTGTATACCTGCCCAAGTAACAATTCAGCCAACACACATCCCATAGACCATATATCAATTGCAGTTGTATATTCAGTTGCACCAAAGATCAGCTCAGGTGCTCGATAGTAGCGGGAACATATGTACGAAATGTTTGATTCGCCTTTAACCTACAAAATGAGGTAAATATAATTCCATGAATGATCCAGCATATGGCAATATTATTCTATAACAATGGAGGCTTACCAGAACTTTTGCACTACCAAAGTCACAGAGCTTCAGTTGATGGGTATGAGGATTCACCTGCCCGTGTAAATAACAATATGCAATATGAGAAGAACATCAAAACCAGCAATTTAGCTTTTCACTTGAATCACAACAGACCAGAAGGTTCTGAGGCTTTATATCACGATGGCAAACACCAATTCCACCATGAATATATGCCAAAGATCGGCTTATCTGGAAAGTAAAAAGCGTGCAAGGCATTTTAGAGACACAACGAGCTTTAGTTAACCAACTGATATTCAAGTGTTAACCTGGTAAGTATACAGTTTGACATAGATAAGTGGCATCCGTTGATTCATCCTATTGTAATGTTTTGCAATACGATACACAGTTTCGGGTACATACTCCAGCACGAGATTAAGATAGAGCTGATCTTTATCAGTTGTTGAAAAGAAACAATGCTTCAGCGCAACCACATTTGGATGATCCAATAGGCGCATAATTTGTAGCTCTCGATTCTTGTATCTTTTGTCCTGCAATACTTTCTTGATAGCCACTGTTTCTCCAGTTTCAAGACATTTTGCCTGACAAAGGTAGACAATAACCGAGTTCAATAACTTCTAAATGAAGAGAATGACATTCTCATCATTGCTTACCTGGAAAACCACTCCAAAAGATCCAGTACCCACAACCCGCTCTGCAACATAACTAATAGTCTGAAACATAACATTTGGCCTTGTCAAAAATGCCAATGGGCAGCTATGGTAAAACATACCAAATGCATGAACTAGGTTAACTTCAGAGCATGCAAAAAGTTGAAGTCTAACCTCCTTTGGTTGACCATTTCGGCCACCAATTGTGGTCGCTATTATATGACCAGTCTCTGTGCCATTTCCATCGACAACAGTCGCCTCAATTTCCTGTCAAGTTGTACATATGTTTGAGAACATTACAACCAACAAACAAGTCTACTGCAGTACTAAAGACAAAAAAAAAATTGAATGAGGTAGCAGGCCAAGGACATTATGAAAGAACTCAATACATGCTTACCTTGTCATCATGGTGATCAATTTTAACATCTCTGATCTTCATTTCATGCATCTCTTCTGGTAATTGGTCCACTCCAGTTTTTCCTGTTTTATGGCCAGCAGTCGTACTAGCGCTGGTCCTCACTCCAACTGCAGGCCCCACAGTATCCGATGCCATATGCAGTTTTTGATGTCAATAAAATAATGGTCTGAAGCTGCGTGACAAATTTGTCTGTGCTTCCTTGTTCTAGATTCGCGCTGCTCATGATCAAACAAATGTATGGGTACCATTGTAAAAGAAAATGGAATGCAAAATGGTTAATCCTATCCATCCAGAAAAACTACACAGATAAATAACGAGTACCCATTAAATACAAGCACCAGTAGATCTAGCTATCCATTAAGTTACAAGTTTAAGAGTGGTAAGAGTGGGCATTCAGGCTTAAAAAGTCCATTCCAGCTGAATGGGTTGCTTATATGTATAGGTACGCTTTGGTGTTAACCATAGCACTCAAATTAATTTGCAAACCTACAATAACCAAGCTCATTTTACTTGTATACACTGTGGTAACGCTAGTTAAGCAACAAAGCTTTGGTATAGATGCCAATGTGTTCCCAATAACTGCGACTACAACAAAAGATGCTTGTGAGGTTATCGTATGTTTCAGACCATGTTGTAGTAACTATCTTGACAAAAAACATCTTTTATTCTGCGGATTCAAGAATACGAGCAAATCCATTCATGTACTGAGCTTATTGACATTAAGAATACAGGTGAGGCATCTTCCTTGAGCATCACGATTGTGCAAATTACCGTCTTAAACGGGAAGAACAAGAAATGAATCAGGGGACATCTTCAGACGGATACAGAGAGCTGGAGCTCATAAACACAAGACCCAAGCTGCAAAACAAGAAAGGAAAGGAATCTCACACAATCTGAAAGAGACGACAGATTCTTCAGACGAGGCAGACAATGCATGGCCAGTTGAGCAGGGGCAAAGACAGCTTGACTGCATCAAGGCACTTAATATAAATACAAGGGGTTACAGCATTTGGGTTTCCGTCAGGGCTGCTTGTGGTGATGCCTGGTCTCGACATAGCCGCCGGAGTTGTTCCCAATCATCTTCTCCTCTCCTTTCCAGCACAGAAGGGAAGGGCGACTGCCCACAAATCCCCTAAGTACACCTAACTCTACAATATGGGCCCATGGTCAAGCCTATAAGCTTTTCTTCCTTTATGTTTTTTCTTTTTTTTTTTTTTTTCTTTTTTCTTTTTTTTCTTTAGCATTGTTGCCTAACCCGAGGTGACCCAACCATCCAGCGATTCTAGCCTGTCCACGTATTCAGCCACGTCAAGTAGTTTTTCTTTTTCTCGAACGTACCAACCAAACTTATCCTTTTTTTTTCCTCAAATTCCTTTGCCTCTTTCTTTGCACAACTAGAATGAATGACCATTGAAAAAGTTGACCCTATTCCTTGAATTATTTCTGCCCAAAAACTTTAGTTCACTTCATAAGCTTTTGTCACAACCTTCAACACAGTTCTTTTGTAGCCTACAAGTTGGACCCACTTAGAATGAGAAAATAAGACTACACGACAATTTAAGTCATTCGCTCTCAGATGGCTCGAATCACGACACTCTTTGGGTTTTCCACATCCTTTTGCTTATCAAGGCATTCAAGCAAGAAGAGGTGTACTCTTCTCCTACCACAAAGCTGTATATTCTCGTCTAGAGCTTGTTTTATCATCTGCATCGATACACACTGTTGGGAGATTCTTACCATCTAGTAGATTCTCCTGCATGGTCCTCCAGTAATATGTCTTTTGTTCTAAAAGCATTGTCAATCAGCCGGTGTTACATATGCATCGAGGCCATCATGAAAGCTTTCTACATAAAAGTTTTGTTGTATTTAATGACTTCTTGTTGGATATCTTTCAATAGTTGGCATGTCTTGAAGAAGAAGTCTTATATATGTAGCAACTTTTTGAGACCAACATTTTTCTCCAATCTGCTCAGTGTCACATTTATGTCCTATGGCTGGAATTGAGCTTGGATAAGTTATTCCATTCAAAACTGGTGATACTTTAGTAGCAGGTTATCTATAGAACTGTATTAAAATTTGTGATATATGTCCATGGAATTAAGCAAATAGTCATTTGGAAACTGGGATTTTGTGATGTTGCTTGCCTATATGTAGGTCTATGTAGACGCAAGTCCGTCCCAGTCATCTCAATGTGGCCTCACTACCAACACTTCACGCAATATGTATGGAGGGTTTATAACCTTTTGATATTAACATTTAACCTTTAAGTGACTAACACAGGGGAAGGGGGCGTCCAACATGCATCCAATCCAAGTGCAACACAAGATCGGACTTGTGCATACTTTTGGTTCTCCCAACCCCAAGAGCCTTAACCCTAGCCCTATTTTCAACCAATAAAGTGTGGAGCAATGGAGAATACAAGTTACCTCTTGTTGTCGGAATTCTGCCTCGTGAGAATTCACTCATGCCCAAAGAGAATTCGCCCATGAGGTAGGGAACTTGCCCAAGTTGTTTGCCACGGACAACTGTGAGTCTTTTGTGCTATTGCATGCATTCTATTGGATCTGAGGAGGAATATGATTTGCTGGTTAATATGGTAGCAAGATCATGATTTTGATTAGTGCTAGTTGCTTATTCAATTCATATGATTTCTTCCTTCTTTGGCTATGTATCATTGATGTACTTGATTTGAGCTGTTGATTTGGATAAGGGGTCTAGAGGCCTAGCTAGGTATTAGTATGTTTCTAGATCGGTTCCTCTTAGATCCCTTCAAAGGTGGCTCATGTGTAAGAATTAAATTTGGAACCAGATAATGGTGAGTGGTGGAGATGGAGAATAGGTATTATGATAGTTCTATAGATTGGATACCATAACAATGTGTACCTAATGACCAATCTCAATAACCCAAAATTGTCAGGGACTAGATAATCACTAGACTATAACACTCACTGGGAGATATCGTGCGAAATGGGATGGTAAGAGGAGACGCCCGTAGACATGGAGATTAGACATGGGTTCGACACCTCCTAAGGGCAGACTCCCACTCACTCGGGCTCAAATTGTGTATCGCATGGGCCACTCCCATCTCCATTGCCTCTCGCTTGCCTATACATGGGCAGGTGGTCGCGACATGATGGACTTCTCCCTGTAGAACAAAGTCCTTATTTCAAAATCCATTTGGAGGCTCTTGAATGGTGAAGATGACTCTCCTGGCTTACGTCTCTCAAACAATCTCATTGTCATATTGTATCTAAGCAAGATGGCCATTAAACTAGTTTTGCCTTGGGCACTGCTTCATCTCTGTAGCCTTTTGAAAATGCTTCTCCTTTCCTACATGGACTATTAACATAGGATACAGTCAAACATATTTTCTGGACGTGCCCTTCCACCCATGTCCTACTGCAGATTTCGTGATGGTGGGTACCATTTACCGCCAGACCTCTCATCACCTCCACTTGTTGCTTCTGTTCATCCCCTTACACATAGACGGCGGATCTTTGCAGGTGTCGTTTCTATTCAAGCATCCCTTATAAAAATGAGTTATAAACTAGGGTTTGGCTCCTTTGTTTAGAGGTAATGGCTAGCATCGGCATCTCCTCTTAGCTATGGCACATGAGGGAGGTTCCAAAGATGTGGGAAGATCTCTTAAGTGCTCTAGGTGAGTGGTTGCTCCTCGGACTTGATGATTTTTTGCTTGCTCTAAATGCCCCTTTTTTTTAAGATGATAAATGTTTATTAATAAAGAGTGAAAATTACACAATGTAAGATCCTCCCCACAACCAGATCCAGGATCCTTAGTGTTCCTTTGCTTTAAGAGTCAATGCAAGTGATCTCTGGACTGACATCATTGAGAAATTCAGCAAGAAGATCGACCTACACCTTCTTTCGTCCGAGAATTCAGTGTTTTCTTGGATTTGCCAGCTTCTCTCGACATTTTATTTGGTATTATATAGAGATTATCTTTTCTATGATACACTTCACGGCAAAGGATGTGCCATTTAAATAGAGCTCGAAAGCAAAAATCGCTTTCGTTATCCTAAAGCATGCTTTTACCATGACACTAGTTCTTGCCATTCTTGCCATTATCGAAGTACATGCCTCTGATTTTGCACTTGGCAGCATCTTGTCACAGGAGGGGGATAACCATGAACTGCATTTAATCACCTATCACACTCGAAAGTCCTAGGATGCAGAAATCAATTATTTGATTTATGGTCTGGAAACGCCGGTGGCTGGGGATTTTTTAGGGGATCCAGCAGCCTTCGGCCTCCCTGGTCCCCCGTCTTAGGTATAAATTATTCCATAGTTTCTTGGTATTTTCGGGACTGGCGGAGCGGAAGTTCGCCATTTGGCGGGACTTCCTGGGTGTTGTTGATGATGACGGGCACTTTGTCCAGCAGTAGTTGATGAGATGATGGAGTGGTGGGGTATCACTGTCTCTCCGGGGTAGTTCACTTTCCTCTTCACTTACTTTGTATCAGTGTCATTCTTTTAATTCATTGAGATTTAGTTCTTCAAAAAAAAATTATTTGATTTATGACAAGAAGCTTTTAGCAATAGTTGATTCCTTTGAGGAGATGAGATGTTTCCTAGAAGGATTCCTCATAACTTCATAGTCTATATTGATCATCAAAATCTGGAATATTTTTGGTCTGCTAGAGTGCTTAACCATTATTAAACCCGGTGGTAAACTCGAGTATTATCTCGCGTTGACAATTACCATCTTGGATCCCTCCAAGAGAAGCTTGATGTCTTGTCTCGATGCTCCTAGCTTGAGCCTTAGCCGGGTAATCCATATTTGACCAGCAATCACATGTTATTCTACGGCCTGATCGGTTCCAGCTTATGGCCATCACCTTATTCGAGAGACCTCATGATATCCTTGTCGTAGTCTGTTCGGGCATCTCTCCCCTCTGATACATTGGCTCAAGATGTATTTTCACACCTTGGTTCAACATCATCTTCTCGGCAAATGCGGTCGGACTATGATTGTTTTGAGACTCAAAATAGGCTTTTATTCTGCGATGGACTTCTACATGCTCCAAATGGTGCTTCTAGACTTTGGGTTCTCCAGGCTTGCCGTGACTTACCTATGGCCGAACATTTTGGAGTAGCCAAGACTTTTGAACTTATTAGTCGAGAGTATTGGTGGCCTGAGCTCTGTCGCTCTGTCAAAGTTTTCATTAGATCATGTGATATCTATTGTCGAGCAAAGGTCCTGAGACATCTTCCTCGTGGTCTTCGTCAACCACTATCTATTTCAGATGGACCTTATAAGAGTATTTCTATGGATTTTATTTCAAGATGCCACTCTCAGGGTCATGCTGCCATCATGGTCGTTATTGATCGCTTCTTTAAGATGGCTAATTTTATTCCTTGCAACATCACCATCACCAGCGAAGGAACAACCGATTTTCTTCTTCGTGAAGTAGTCCAACTTCACTGATTGCCAGATACTATCGTCGGCGTGGACCTCAATTCATCACAGACTTTTGAAAGCGACTTCTGGAGCTCTTACATGTTGAACGCCCGTTGACTTCCGACCATCATCCAAACAGTAATAGGCAAGTTGAACATGCTACTCAGACTCTAACATAATATTTGAGGTGCTTTGTCAGTTACTAGTAGGATGGTTGGGTTGATTGGCTAGATGGCATGAACATATGCAAAAACAAGAAAAAATATACAAGGAATAGCAAAGAATATGCTGGAACACTGGAAATACTTGATAGATCATAGAAGAATACAAGGGTTTGAGCTAGAAGGCTCAAGACTGGCGTTAAACTGGAATGGGTCGACAAGAATGCGACTCCTCCATATATATCTAGACTATGGTCAGAATCATGCCACTCTAGTGGATGAGATTGTGCCAAGTGTCACACATGCACGTAGGTTTTGAAATATTCCAGAAATTGATGTGCAATGAGGAAGGAAGGAAGGAAGTATATTTTAACGTCCACGGAGGCCAAAGGCCTATGAGACGGTACATGCCTTTTACAGAT
>JAANSK020318706.1:0-18962 GCA_011763485.2 Isoetes engelmannii
CTTTTTTGCTTCTAAGGTAGCAGGACCGTTTGAAAAGTGCCCTTTATACGCCCCTGATCTGCTATTTCGAGCAGAATAAGAATGTACGGATTCTCAAATTAATGAATTCGTGCATCTTTGTTCTATCTTTCCTACATCCAGTGCCTTGCTGATTGTTTTGGTGGCTGCAGTGGGTGCATCCACTCCCTCCATGGAAGCCTATGTAGGACCTCATTAGATATCGTAGGTACAAATTGATGGTGGTCGTGCGGTCAATTTAATCACGGAAAAATGCTCCAATGACCTGTGTTTGGCCCACAAAAGGGAATCTTTCAAAGATTCCCTAAAAAAAACTTAAAAGACGATTATGGTGCACTTTGATCGGCTTGGTTCATTTGAATTTTGGCTTATATTAGTCGGTATATTTGAATTTTGCTCTTTCATATGACTTTATTTCACTATTCTCAACGGCTCCATCAAATGGTACGATGCCACAAACTCACAACTAGAACAAGTAGTAGTATGCCATAGATTCACAACTAGGCCAGCACAACAACGACGACGACGACGACGACGACGACGACGGAGATTATAAAACCAAGGGCTGCCATTTTATGTACCATGTTATTAATGATAATTTAAATTTTTTATCTTTTGCTTGGTCTGGTTAGACGATAAATGTTGTGCATGTCCATTTCTCTCAGTAGTGAAACCTGCCTTGGCACTATTTGCATGCCAAAACAAATTGCATATAGCAGAAACCCGGTTGTAATGTTTTTAGTGGTCATCAAAAAAGCAATGGCATATCGACACAGGGCTGATGAAGTACCTCTGCTAACAACAAAATAAGGCAATTTTCACATGTATAAACTTTATTCATCTTTAGTCTTATGGCTACCACAAATGTGGGATCCTTCTCATAATAAGAACGTAAAACGTCTTATAATAGAGTCATCTCAAAATTAGGATAGAAAAAATAATATAACCAAATAGTATGGAACTTGAAGCTCAACATTTGATGAATATGAGAAACCAGCTAAAGGCTTTCTGTCAATTCCACAACTGTCATAATTTATCCACGGGAAGTCTTTTGCAATGGCCAAGATAATTGAAAGAGCATGGGCAAATGAATTCAAATCGAATCGGCAATCCGTCACGCAATAGTCCGACAACTCAGGTTCATTTTGCAGCGGATTTATCTTGAAAACATCTGAAGTGCTCAGAAAGTGAAAATGCTTTAAGGGCCTCAAACAAAGAAATGGGAAAACATGGCAATCTCATAAATGAAGAAGGCCAGAGGTTCCATCAACAAAACAATAATAGTAACAACAGTAGGGATAGGCTTTTATATAGAAGATAATAAAAGGGTATCAACCAAACAGAAGAAGAAAATAGAACTTCTAAACATTCAGAATGGCCAAGCCAAATATGATAGAACACAAGTTGCAATGACGTAAACCACTAAGTATGAGAGCATGAAAGTAGGACAAGGCCACTACAAATGAAAAGATAGGACTAATTTTGTGAGGACCAAATAAGAATCAAGATTTAACATATTTCAGTACTTAGAAAAATAATAAAAATAACTCACAGGGGATTCGAGGCTGGAAAGCAAGTTGACTTCTTGAATCAATCATAAACAAATGCCAACTGAAAACTAGTCATGGTTCCGTGCACAAACTAGACTGTACAATATCCTTGATAGACAATAGCGAAGTGTGCATTTAGGATCCAGAAGAACCACCAAAACTAAAACCTGTCAACAATCTGGAAAGTGCTTAGAATAAGAAAAACCTTGAAGAATTGAATGACCTGAGATGTGCGAAATGCAAAAAAAAGCTTCCATGGAGCTCTTGCCATAGATCTGACTGCCCATCAAATTCATTGGTTCACATGGGTAGAACAATTTGGTAAAAAGACGAAAAAAATGAGAAAAGAGATTATCAGTGCAACAATACTATCTGTTTCATGTCTCTGCAAATGCATGCTTCATGCCTATATGAGCTTTGGACGTGCAAACAACCCTACATATACCATGGATTCTAACCAGAAGCCCCTGAGACTAACCATCGAAGAAATGGTAGGCTTGCGTTGTTAGCATTTATCTGATGATCTGCCTTTGAAGGGTGGCCTAATCAACAAGCTTCATTATTTTGCGCAGTAACAGGCCGTTTATATGAAGAAAGGGGTTTAAAAAAGCAGAGCAACATAGAAAATAACGGCCTTGCCCTGCCACAAAAAAGAAGCTGGACATTGTAGAAGCATGGGCCTTTGATTGCTCAGCAAAAGTGCCGCTTGGGATGTGTACAAAGCGTCTTGCTAAATGTCAGAATGGCAGGATTAAAAGAGAGAGAAAAAAATAAATCTCAGCAGGATTAAAAGAGAGAAAAAATCCAAATCATAGTAGACGCAATGATGGGAAGAGAGAAACTTCCAAGACAAACACAAGGAGACAGAAAGGGAGATGGCAAGAGAGACAGACGAAGGGCATGCCACTGGAAGCAAGGATCCACGAACACAGCTATGGCGGAGACTAGCTCGATGCAATAAGCAGTTATTCGGTGACCTCCCTCAGATCCATGTGTGTATTATTGCTTCATGTGTGTATTATTGCTTTGTGGCTGTCAGATGACGGCATCAAGCGGGGAATATGCCATAAGCACAAATCCTATCCGCCCTTTCGAGGTCAACATGGGGTCAAATTGACCCGATTTTATTGAGGTATTTAAGGGAAAAGAACCATAGCTTTAAATAATATACTGCCAATATGAGTACACTATAATGTACATTAGCAATATTCTATCACAAAGCCTATACGCATCATCAAGAATTCAGCCATTGTCATCCAAACACAAGGGAAATCCCTACTGGAGAGACTTGCAACAATCAGGGCTTAAGAAATCGAACTCCAACAATAATCCAATGCCCTTGGCTCACTTGAAACAATACAACACACCACAACAGAGAGCAAAAGAAACACAACACAATAGAAGAGAGAGAAACAAAGCTGCAAATCAACATCAAAGGAACAGAGCAAAGGAAACGTGGAGCGATGTTGGGGAAAGCAAAAGCAAGCAGTCCGGAATGCTGGGGAAAGGTCTGCCCCTTGCTCAACAAGAAGCCCCTTCCTGCACTTGTCAATCCCCTGTGTGGCCTTGGAGATTTTAGCCCGTCCGACTTCATCCTGCCCGCATAGACTGCACCACTGCATCCTAGTGCTTTTTGACACACCACCGCACCTGCGAGCCTGGGAAATCAAGAATATGACTGCATGCATTCAAGATCCTAGCCTTCCTTCTTTTCTAGCCTTCCTTCGTCAGGTTTGCAAATCAAGATCCTAGCCTTCTTTCTTTTCTCGTCATAATCTATGTCAACTGCCTGTCTGCTTCTCTTACCAGACCATCTCGGATGATCCATTGTAGCGGAAATCACCTTTTCCACTGCCTTAGAAAAGCCCTTAAGTCTACGAGCACTCGAGCTCCAGTTCCGACCCTCTACTTGGTCCTCCATAAAAGCAAAAAGGAACAGACAAAATCATGATTAAAGACTTAAATTGGTGTTTTACCAATAGAGAAGAAAGAAATTGAAGCAGCCGGGAACCTTCTCGCAGAGATCAAAACTCCGTTCTTAACTCTGTTTTAGTTTTTTCCTTTGTCTTTTTCTTGCAGACATCGATGGAGCGACAAAAAGTTCTTGGAGTGATTGATTCTCATGCTCGATCCCAAAACTTCTTAAAGATGAATTTGGTTCTTCGGAGTAGCAGGCCAACAATCGTACAGGGTTATGTGCGATGCCAAAAAAAGCATTCTGGGATGTCTGCGACATCTGGGAAGCCGCACATGGCCTCCTCTCCAACCCAAAACCATTGCAGCAAACACAAATACACTTTCTAAATCGCAACTGCGATGCCACCATTAGCAAAATACATTTTGGCATACCAGTACCTTCCCAAACCATGCACAATCTTATGTAACAAACATAAATGGTTTTTGATAGGGGCCACATTATCTAATTTTCCTGGCCCTAGATATGGAAAAAGAAGATTTAACGACGAAACTAATGCCAAATCAGTTTTTGCTGAGGTGGAGATGCTATGTGGATAGGCTAGAATTGCAAGAAGGGTTGTAGGTCTGGTAAGGCTGGTGTGCTAAAAGTCGGGACACATGATCCCGTCAACATGGATTTTTTCCTGTTGACATCAACGGGGAAAACTTTGTAGGGTCACATATTCCTGTCAATAGTGATGGTCCACGTTAGTTCCACGTTGCCAAAAAATTTGGCGCCAAAGGAGAAAGATATGGGCGCATCTTTTTCCTCTCTGATCTGGCAGAAATTTAGGTAGAAGATTTTATTGCTATTAGACTTCAATTTCGGTAGAAGGATTTGCAACTATAAATCCAGAAAAAACAAAATTTGATGGTGTTTTGTACAATGTTGTTACAGGTTTTTGGAGTTATCATAGATCTTCTTTTGCAATTAGCTTCAGTGCAATTACCAGACACTGAAGAAATCATGTTTTCTTTGGAGAATTCACTTGAGAAGGCATTCTTGGCATCCTTGTTGGAATTGGCAATTGTAGGTACTGCAATTTTGCTTTTCATAGACAAGGAATTGTGTTTTCAAGATCTGAAAGGGAGAGAGATAGGTTCTTATTATATCAAACCTAGATCTTTACATTGGTGGAAAATGTTTGGCCGTGATATTATGCACAATGATCCATTGAGGTGGAAAGAGTTTTTCAGGTTGTCTGTTCTAGCCTTTAAATGTTTGCAGCTTGATAGAAGAGGAGTTGCAGAAAAGTCCACCTCCAGGTCTGAACACAATCAAGGGAAAGCATATATCAATTGAGAAACAAGTAGCATTGGCCCTTCGCAAATGGTGATTCTTGGGGTGGAATTTCAGAAACATTTGGAATAGCAAAATAGACATGCATCAAAATATTCGATTTGTTCATTAGTACTCTTATTAATAAAGCCCACAGTTCAATATCATGGCCTTAGGAGAACGACTTATAAGAGGTTAGAGCTGGATCCAAAAGATGTCATGGATTCCCCAATTGTGTGGGTGCATTGGATTGCACTCATATATCGTGTGAATTACCAAGCAATGGGAATCCAGCAGATTACTATGATTGAAAAGAAGGTTACTCGATGACAATGCAAGCAATAGTGGACACGAAAACAAGGTTTCTGGACATTTTTGTTGGGTTTCCAGGTTGTGTTAATGATAAGAGAGTCTAGTCCAGCTCGGGGTTCATGCAATTAGTGCGCACTGGCAGCAAGTTAAACGGTCCTCTCTTCAACACACTTTTCGTGATATCCTTGAATGTTTGATTGCAGATGGTGGATATGACTGTGTTCAAGGTTTGCTAACACCATTTCCCAGAAATTTTGCTGGTAAGCGCTTTGAGGAATACAACTTTATGCATTCTTCAAATAGGATTGTTGTAGAGCGCTCCTTTGGCATACTTAAACGACAATGGCGAATTCTCACTAGACGCATCTACCCAGGGTCTCCTCAAAGTTAAGTAACACGATTGTTGCATGTTGTATTTTACACAACATCATAGTGGAGAGAGGAGACAGGTTTTATGAAGATTTGAATGCAACAGATACTTCGATAGAGAAAATATTTGGTCAACTATTCTACAGGAGAGCAGCTCTTGCTATTATAATAACATTCTCATGTACAATCGAAGATCTTTAAGGAAAAAATCCTCCTTTGTGCTGCGTAGAACTTTTAACATGCATAAGAATTCTAAACAATTGAATACATAATTGCGACAATCTATTAATTACTTAAACTGCCATCGATGTTGGGAGCAAAATCTAGATTTCATGCCAATACCTTAGATACATAACATAAGTTAAACAGTTTGAGACATGTACATAACCGATCTCCAGTCGAAAGACATTCAGATTAGCTTCCCATGGAAAATTCAAAATATTTAGACAGCCAAGATGCTTTGCACAGGATAGCAGCCACTGCCAAACTGTTACTCTTGTCATGTAAAGTCATGCTTTCTATAAATCCGTAAGCAAAAATGATCTGGAAGGAATGGATCCCCTTCCACATCCTTTAATAGAATTTGTTCTTGGAATCTGAATCAGTGAATCAGTGCAGAGCACCGAATTGATGAAAGGAAATTGAAAGAACTTTGGGCCACTTTTGAGCTCTGTGCACAACATGATTGATATTATCACATGCATTGCTATTGTGCCGGCATTGTCTTACAGATATTGTTTTAAATTTTGATTGTTGGAGGGAAATGCGTGCCACTGCTTAGCTACTGAAATCTCTAATATAAATGACAGAATTTACAGATACAATTGTCCCATTGTTATAGCTAGATACACAACTACAATCATGCACCTGGACGTCCATTTCAAAAAATACAAACAACATACTTAGTTTTGGTCAACAACTACTTACACAATAAAGCGTGTACACAGAAGAAAGAACAATGTGTTGTAAAAATTCTGTCATTATAGAACTAGATATACACACTTAGGACGACGGTGCCATTCTTAGAAGGATAAACAACAACACCCATCTTCAGCAAGCATGATCTGCGTATCAGAACTGCATAATCTTGTGAGCCTTATCATACATGTCAACTATTGTACTCCCAAGAAAAACATCAATTTCATATCCAGCTTCCAGAATTTTTGCATGAACTTGTCTCCCTTTTTCGACATAAACAATTTAAACATCACGACAATCTGAAAATTTAAAAGGCTACAACTAATCTCATACACAATAGTATGTTGCCAACATAAAATTGATTTAATAAATTAAACTGATGTCTTACAATAAAGAAATAATAAAAAACATTACGACAAAATAAGATAATTTAAATGTAAATGATAAGACTGCAGCAGACTACTCTTTCTCACAAAGATGCTTCAAGCTTCCAGCTATATCTCCCGTATGACATTGAATTTGTTTCATGACCTCAATGATTTAACTAAACCGTTCTGCATTTGTTTGTAGGATAGAGGAAGTTGATTCCCTTGTTGTTTTTTGCAAATTTTCAAACAACTGAACTTGTCCTTTCTGCATCTTTTCAAACAAACCCTCTGTACCTTTTGGAAACCTTTGCCTTTTCTTTTATGTTATTGTATCCGGTGCCAATTTGGTTGATTGATTATCTGATGATGCCGGCACGCCTCCTGCTACGTCCTCATCATCATCATCTAGTAGAAAATAGGCCACAAATACAATAGTATCTTGAAGATCTTTTAAAGATACGAATTGAAGAGACTTTATAAACCTTGAAGCCCTGCCATTTTGTTGCCTGTCGAGAAATCAGCAATGAAGTCACCTGGATCAACAGCTCTACTGCTTGCTAGCCATAAATCCATTCCATTGAACACTCTTCTAGAGAAAAGAATTGGGAGCTTCTTCTCTTTTCTCTCGAATGCATCAGCATACCAGTAATCTACATTGCCACTGGTTGGCCTACAAACGTATTCCTTATATAGGATTGAAAGAAAAAAATAACCCTGCTAAGAATGAAAACAAGTTAAGGACTTACTTGTAGTCTCGAATTTTCTTGTAGTCAACATAGAGCTGGTCCCATTTGCTTATACAAGTAGTAGAAGAACGGGTGTACCCAAGCTCATTGAGATAGAATGCAATTGATTGCCAACGCTCTTTCTTCGTCCGTGTTCTTTTTTGTGGACCTCCATTCATAATTTCATCCCATTCCCTTCTCTTAGTTGCAACTAATGCAAGAACTTGACATTCTACCCAATCTTCTTTCTTAGATCTCCTTTCTTATTCTGTTTCTGTGTAGGTTCCTGTTGGGACTGCACATCTTCATTGTTTTGCGTAGAACTATGTTCAAAGAATGTTAACAAGCCAAGTGGAATCTCACAAGGGGTTGCAGCAGAGAATTGGAAAGGAGTTTGAGGAGTATCAAGTTTTTGGTAGTTATGCTAAACAAAGTTGCCAACTTCAAATTCATCAAGTTCTATTTTACCACCAGAAGGCAAAGATATTGGGCAACCCGATAACCACGGAGAGTCAGGAGGTGGACGAGGGGTGCCTATAGTTCTGAATCTTTTAGGATGCAGTACTTGACGGGGTGAATCATTTGAAGATATGAGAGGAGCTTGTGATAGAATTGGAGAACGAATTGAAAATGGAATACGACCTGGTGGTATTGGGGATCGAATTGGCTGAAATCCTCGTCGATCATTTGGTCTATAGTGTTGCTGCATCTTGATTGTAGAGCATCTTCTGTGCAACACCGAAATGCCTCTTCTGCAACCAAAATGGTTCCCGGGCTTTCACAAATGTTCATATTTTTGGAGGAACAAGAGATGTGCCAAGTCCTAAAAAAATTTCCAGGTGTTGTCCTTGAAATCCCTATTGACAGGAACACTTCCATCGGATGCAGCACCCGGTGGAACGAATCCCTGTCAATCGCATGTGGCCCCTTATTTTTGTCATTGACGGCAAATAACCCATGTTGACGGGAACATGTGACCGGAAGTCTAACAATCCGACGGCCACCAATTTTTTTTATAAAAAAAAGGGCAAATTGTAAAAATGCCCCTATTTCTTTGCAAAATTATGAAAATGCCCCTGTTTTAGGGGTATTTTTGATAAACTGACCACAACTTTCTTTTGATGGTCCAAATAGGAATGTCTCCTTCAGATGAATTATATATGAGGATAATATCTTCTCAACAAAGCTACAATCATCTGAATCGGAGTCCGGAATCACAAGTTATTTTATTTCTTAAGAACAAATCAAGCGCAACTATAACTTCAGATTTCGGACTCCATTTCAGATGAGTTTAGCTTTGTTGAGAAGATATCATCCTCATCTATAATTCATCTGAAGGACACATTTCTATTTGGATCGTCACAAAAAAGTTATGGTCAGTTTATCAAAACTACCCCCTAAAACAAGAGCATTTTCATAATTTTTTTTTTTCAAAGAAATAAGGGTATTTTTACAATTTGCCCTAACAAAAAAAAAAAAAAAGGCTCCAACCGAAACACTATTACAGAATTCTAATTCTTGGCTCTGAAAGAACTATATCAGAAAACCCTGGGCTGATAACAGGGGCGAGGCTGCAATGGCGCTGCCAAGCATCGTATCAGTGGCACCCTCGTCTTCCCTGTTCGATCCATTTCAAGACTTAGATCAGCTTCAACTTCTCAAAATACAAGGCCGGGACAAGCTTAATCGCCCTCTTCTTAGAGTTGTAGGCAAGTTCTTACCAGGTGAGACACACCTTAGCAGGTACAATATTCTGTAAAATTCATTACTAAAATAATTCTTGCCTGCTGTCATTAGCTTAAAATCACGAGGGCTAGCAGGAAAAGATCCACACATTAGATATGCTTGTCAGGATATGACCACTGTTGAGCAATATTTCACTAAATCATACACACTGTAACTTAATTTCATTGTATTAGTGGTAAACTGATTGATGCAATAATACACCGCACTTAATTTCATTGTATTAGTGTCAAACTGATTGATGCAATAATACCCTCTAACATAATTCATTGTGCTAGTTTCAAACTGATTGATGCAATACTACTACAAATAATCGTCTTATTGCATTCTTCACTTATGTATCAGGATCTCAATGAAGGACAATGTGGTAAAGGGAAGCTGTTACTGGCTTCAGAACAAACGACCACTTGCAACCACTTAACCCTGTAGGATTGACCCTTAAGGTTTTTATAAGAAGCTCCACATGAGCCTGCTCACCTTTTTGAACATTTTGGTAGAATACCTCTTTATTCTCACTGTCATAAGCATTTAACCGACCCCATTCCATGCAGAATCGGGCCTTTTTAATTTGAACATTCTTCATTTGCAGCAAAATAGGTTTGCATGTCTTGAAATGCTCTACCACAAAAAAATTGGCATCCCTTATGTGGTTTCCTTTCTCAGGAATGAACAGACATATCGGATCAAAGATCAACAAATTATGCATCGGTCCCCACAAGTTGCTGCTATCATCAGTGCTCAAAGTTCTCGAAAGAGAATCCCCCTTCCCAGCATGAGTCTTTGGATTTGAATGAACAATTGTAATTTCAAGAATACCATCCCCACAGCCTAAGAAATCTTCTGATCTGGACTTATCCATTAACACTCTCCATTCGGTCACCTCCTTGACATCTGAATCCAGATCCTCTTTCCTTTTAAGCAATCTCCTAAAATCCCGTTGGACACCTCATTTGTGGTCCCTTTTGTGAAGCCTAATTTTCCCATACTTTTATGTTGATCTAACCCAGAAGGCAATGGCTTAATCTGCAAGGAAAAACTGCACCATATCCTTGCTCCACACAGCCTGCTACTTAGATTCTTAACTGTTACGGCCACAAGAAACCTTGTCTTCCATCCTTCTGCAACTTGAATCAAAGAAACTTCCTCATTCCATGCTTCCTTCGAATGAAAGTTGTCCCATAACCCTTGGATCCACTGCCTCTTTTGCAACCTATCAATCTAAACAACACCAAGAGTGCTCTCGGTTCCTCTTTAGGATCAAGACAGGTTGCCACCACTTTCCTGCTCACTGGAGTTTCCTCTTCAAGGTCAACCTTGACCTTCAGCAGCTTCACTGGATCATTCATCATAACTTTGCTGAAGACTTCTACAAGTATTTCTCTACTTGTAGCTCTTGTACTTCTGCCAAGTCCCACAAGCATTCTCATCTAGCAAAGAATGCTAGTTCTAAGAATCTTCTTCGTCAGCACGATTGTTCTCCAGGTGGTTTCAATCACATGCTCTGATTGTTGATTCTTTGCTCTCATAGAAAGCTCTGCTGATGAAGCCTCCGGTATCTTCATCCTCTTGCATAGAGCCTTTCTATCTTCCTGCTTCACAGCAGACCCTGCCAACATCTTTGTCCCTTGAGCTAACATCGCTGCTTGTTGATAAACTTCTTCTGGCAGTGTCTTTCTAGTCTCTTGCCTCACAAAAGACCCTATCAATGTCTTTGTCTCAGGAGCCATCAACACCTCCTGTCTTTGACAAACTTCTGGCAAACACCCATAGCGCAAGGGTGCTACTATTGCTTCAAATATAAGCAAAATTGGAAGCACGATCAAGACATCCACAGGTCGATCGACCCGCTCTGAATTTTCTGTCCATGCATGAATTCATTATGTAGTAGTCTTTTACATTCTAATGCAAGTGTTACATATGGGATAATTTCATGGACGGAACATGCAAGACTGTTGCTGTCTCCTAATCTGTGTACCCTGCCGAATACTCCCACCTATCCCACATCTCGCTGAGAGGTATTATCATAGCTTTCTCTGTTGTCTCATCCTTTTCTCTATGATCTGTCAAATGTGCCCGCATCTTTTCTATAGTCTCCATTGACTCAATCATAGACGTCAGTTAAGAAAGCGTATTTCCTAGATTCCTCCATAATTGATGCCACGAAAATAGCGGATTAGAGAACGGCTACTTTCTTGATCCTCCAAGATTCAGATTCCAACAGCTTGGACATC
Organism: Isoetes engelmannii; assembly: GCA_011763485.2. NCBI lineage: Eukaryota > Viridiplantae > Streptophyta > Lycopodiopsida > Isoetales > Isoetaceae > Isoetes > Isoetes engelmannii. The sequence goes on from JAANSK020318706.1 coordinate 11,470, forward strand.
AAATAATCAAAAAATTTCTAGAATAACAGCATGGACCATCAACTGATTTTGGCCTATTGCACAAACCACAAAATATGATCAGACTAGGTTCATGATTTTACTGGTGGTCAACCAAATGAGGGTTTTCAGGCTACTTACAGTGAGACCCAAGGATACATTTTACAGTTCAGGCAACATTGTAAAAAGTACACATATCTCTCACGAGAATAATTAAAAACTGGTATATAGTAGGAGCTAGAGGCATATATTTCACTGCTATGCTTTTGAAGTTCTTAATATTATATGGCAGACCTTATACACTCTGGCATGTCTTCTCTTAAGGGGTGCCCAAACAGTCATTGTAATTGGAAATATTTGCCCTCTCCCTCAGATTTTTAATAACGCAATATGAACATCTTGAGTGTTACGCATAAGTACTGTTATTATGTGCTCCTAATTAAGGAATGCTGCAGCCACTGTAATTGACAAAGAAAGGCTGAAGAATTATGTCTTGCACAAGATCAATAACGAGTTCAAGCACACTAAATTTGCAATTCTTTATCTACATACCGCGGTTCAACGAAGTGAGAACTCTCCAGGAATGCTTACATTGTGGCATATTTATGAGGCACTATCAGCAAGAGTAAAGAGTAATTTAGAGGTTGTGTATTATGTACATCCTGGATTGATATCACGGCTGCTTTTTGCTACAGTTGGACGATTCTTTTTATCTGATGGGTATGTGTTTTTTTTGCTTCAATTTAGTCTATTTTATCTGATGGGTATGTGTTTCCTCTTACGTCAGTTTACTCTATATGTCTTCATGTCGCTTGCTCTGAGGACTAGTTAATGTGCAGGCTGTATTCCAAGTTGAAGTACATCAGCAGAATTGAATTTCTTTGGAATTACATGCAGCAAGAAGAAGTCAGCATTCCAGATTTTGTGGTTGAGCATGATCATGAACTTGAAGACAATCCTTTGAAAGATTATGGCCTAAGTGCAGATCTTCATACCGCTAATCATGGTTCTGAGTTTCGTAGAACACCATATAGTTCTGGTATATACTAAGGTCCAATTTTTAAAGTTGGATCCAATTATTAATGCTTTGCGTGTCCATATTGTAACCTTTAATTCTATGGAAAACTGAAGGTCATCGAATGAAAACATGAACCAGTTTATAAATTCAGAAACATGATGTTTTAATGTCTTGCATATCCGTTCTGTGGTTTACAGTAGAAACATGATGTTATAATGCCTTGTAGATTGCGAAACCAGTTGAAAGTAAAGAGTGGTGGATTCCCTATGTGAACCACCATCTCTTAGATATGGTCTTTTCGAGAGGGCTGTATGCCAACTAACTGAGTTCCTCCTTACCTGAAGTCACAGGTTTTCGTTGTGCTTAGATTGGAAATAAATTATGCTCTAAATTGCCTTTTCATTATACACTATATTTTAAAGAAATGGGGCACGCTCTTCAAACGCCTGCATAGGCCCTTATGAATTAAACCATGTTGTGCAGTTTAATCATTAACACAAGTGTATATATACTCACCCAGTTACTCACAAAATAGTGATCTGCAAGTCCTTCCCTTCAATTTCAATGCCTATTGCCAACGATGGCCACATCTATTAAGATCTAGCAAACAACCACTCATTGAAATTTTCAACAAAGTTAATTGCAGTAAAAGAATTGCCAGCTATCCAGATTACAAATGCAGTGGAAAATTTTATTATTTAAAAGAATAACCAGGTTTGCTCTTACTACAAGAGCAAAGCCCCAGCTGAGAGGAAATAGTATCTTATATCTTCCCTGCACGATTGATTGAGCTCTCACTTGCTCTCAATATCGTAGAGATCAGTTCTGTAAATAGTCAAGAACACCAAGTGAAGGAAAGACTTTCTTACTTAGAAAAGTACTCTAAGCTAAAACACAAAATGTAGGATACACAAGATAAATTCCATGGAAAAGTGCCACCCCAAGGACACCAGTGAACAATCTATCCCTCCATACTGGATTCCTTCTCAACCCAATCCTGACTGCATGAGTTAACAATATCAGAGCATTATGATAGAAATGTGCCCTCTGTAAGGGTTTTTCTTACTCATGGGTAAAATGGGTGCATATATTAGTGGAACGAGGAACTTGAAGGGTGCTTTCTTCGGTCGTCTTCTTACATCTTCCCTGGTGTATGCATTAACCAAATAATTGTCATTAAAAGGTTAAACATGGCATAAAGGAAGATGTTACATGGTGAACTATAGCTATGAGCACAAAAGAAGTCTGAAAGAAAAAAAGAAAGAAAGAAAGAAAGAGATATGAACATACGTGTCCTCTTCTGGAAGCGCCATAGCAGTACTGGGAAACGGAAAACCGGCTATGGGACCTGAGAATCCTCCTGTTAAAATAAAAAACTGTTCTTTTAGCTGAAAAGATTAATGGCAAGCATTACACTTGTAACTATTACTGTGGTCCAATTTTCTTCAGTACTATTTCAGTCCAACATCGTTTGCGAATATCAGGAACTTATTAGCTTCTTACAGCAATATTTACCAATGTCTGCTACAAGATTGCAAATCAGCTTTACTAAGATACCTAACCTGAGAAGCGGATCCCAAGACCAAGCGGAAGATGCTTCCTAGCCTAGCTCTTCCTCGTACTTGAGCTTTTATATGCTTTGAAAAAGATCCTTTTTCCTTTTCGTTATAGATGAGGGGGGAGGTATTACCTAAGATTTTATACAGGTTTGGCAGGGTGAAGATATTTTACCCTAGTTTTAGTGATTCCGTCACAAAAACGCCCTTCTTGCGGAATCAAAGCGTCCGCGAACGGGATCCGTTCCGGAGACCTCGTTACGAGTATCTGGCACTATCAATGGTCCAAAAGACCCCTTCCGATGGAATCACCACCACCGACGGATACTTCCCGAAGGAATCACCTCTCAAAATATTCCATCGGACGGAATCACCGACCGAAATATCCTACCGGATGGAATCACCGTCCGAAATATCCTACCCGACAGAATCACCATCAATCCAAAAAATCCCTTCCGGTGGAATCACAGATGTATTATTCCACCAGATGGAATCACCATCCAAAATATTCTTTGCCATGGATTATCCCATGTAAAAATTTAAAATTCTAATACCGGAGGTTCTTCTTTGGGTTTCCCATGTTCTTATTCTTAGGGTGACATGCTCAAGCCTTTGGGCGTGAATTCAAGTTTTTTTGGAGGGGGATTCAGGCCAAGATTGTGAGATCAGGATGGAAGCAAGGATTGAAGCATGTTCTAGCTTTTAGGATTGTGCCCCTTCATTTCTTTTTACAGAAGAATGGACTAAAATTTGGACAGATTGCAGCATAAAAATATCAGAGTTAATTAACGGCCTTCTGCTCCACCGCTTGATTGAAACAAAACTGAATACTTCACAAGCCCGGAAATTTGAACCCCCTGCCGGAAAGGCAGCACCATAGAAGCTTAAACACAAAAAGAATTGCCCATAAAAAAATTGCCCTTGATTCTTCCTTTGTGAGGGGGAAGATCCAGTGATGGCATTTGAGGAATGCCAGGCAATACATGTGGCGGCTCATTCTATAGTAGAATCCACAGAAAACAAAATCCAAATGGATAAAAAAAAAGATGAAGAAATCGAATCAACCGGGCCGATATTTCTAAAAATGAAGAACTGGGCCGATACAACACACATGAATCTGGGCCTCCTTCTTCCGGCGATGCAAATCTGGGAAGCAATCTGCTCCCTTCTGCAGCTATTTGGTGCAGATCCAACATGATATCTACCATTTTTTCCTTGCAAAGATCAAATCTGCCTCTTCTTCTGCAGATCGAGAAGGGAAGAAGGAAGGAAAATCTGTTTGTGGGGCATTTTTTTTTTTTTCTGCAGATCAGAAGGAAGAAAGGGGTCCCCTGTCTATACCTAATGTTTATGCAGGATTAAACAATCCTACCCTGCATCATAGCCATACCATGTGCTAACCGGCTCCTTCGCCATAGCCCACGTCCGCTGGATCGTGCATCGACCATTCTCCATCCTGGCCGCTCCGCCATAGCCTTGGTCGCTCCGCCATATCCGCCATACCCTGGGTCAGAGTAAAGAATTTGAAATTTTGAATAAAGAATTTGAAATAATACTAGAATATTTTAGATGGTGATTCCGTCTGGCGAAATATTTTGGGAGGTGATTTCTTCCAAAAGTATTCGTCCGTGGTGATTCCATCGGAAGGGATCTTTTGGACGGGTAGGATGACCCCAGCATACCAACGGCTGAGATCTACCACCTGAAACAGGGTCTATGAAACGGAATCCGTTCCCAGAGGATGGTGATTCTGCGGGATGGGCGTTTTTGTGAAGGAATCACTAAAACTAGTGTAAAGATATTTTCACCCGATTTGGCAAGTATGAGTATGCCCAAAACAGTAAAAAGCTGATGTCAGAAAAAAGGTTTTGGATTTTGAATTGTTTTGTGGCTTTTTTTTTAATTAGTGGTTTCTAAATTCAAAACTAGGGTTTCTATTTAGGTTAGGTTATGGCAGAGCAGGACTGCGTAAAGATGGCGCAGGGCAGAGCACGGTGGGCAAGGCGACAGGGCACGGCAACGCCAGGGTAGGGCAAGGCATCATGAGTGCGCAAATCTACCTTGCAGATTTTAAGCAGGTCCGATTCATGTGCAGCTCACATCTGGCATTGTGGTACTAATTCATCTCGGTGGGTTCAAATCCCCATTCTGACATGCAAATATCTTCTGATGTTTTGGCACTTGTTGTATTTTCTGAATGAGCATGAGCACAACACAGCATTGTAAGGTAGCATTCTATGGTTGTGGTAGATCCGTATATTTGTCAGGTAGCATCTCCGTGCTTCACATTCTGCTGGCAGGTATGCTTCATGCTGGCAGGTATGCTTCATATTCTTCTGCTAGTTAATTCAGATCTTCATGCAATCTCATTTGTAGTTGATATGCAGGTCGGCTGTTGTGTTCTTTGTGGGCACCAGGCCCGTGTAATGTTCAAGTCTGTCATATATGCTGTAGCCAACCTGTAACAGTTTCCACTTGCATTTTTTCCTTGATCATTATGACTGAAATTTTTCTGATGCATGTAAGATTTGAATCTGAATGCAAAAACTAAGATCATAAGAACTGGAAATGTTGCTCGTCCTGGATGCAAAGGAGAAGATTGTCGCTGCAGAAATCACTTCCAATACCCAAAACATACCCAGGCGTGCTAAAAGAAAGAATCCAAAGTCCTAAGAAGATATTTACTGAAACCTATGCCCCACTGTGCTCTATTCTTCCAGAGGTCTTTCAGCACCGTTTTTCGATTGCTTCAATGCATCGAATCTACTGCTATCTCAAGACTGAACCTCTGCATCACTGCTCTGCCTTCGATATTTCAAAAGGTTTCCATATTTTCTCCCGCCTATGCATACTAGGCTAATTCTATTTCGTTTTATAAAATTTTAAATGCCCTTGTATTTTAGAGTATCTGGCCTTAGTGTTTGCAAAAATTGCTAAAATGCCCTACTATACTCGAAATTTGAAGCATCGAAATGACAAATCAACGGGTTACAATAATACTAGGGGCATGAAGATTGAAAATATGTTCCAATGTGTAAAACTACATCTATAGATATTATAATCTCATCCCCAGGTAGAAAAATATATTGCCCACTTGGAAGTTCTTCTAGCAGAGGCCTGGTTTGATCCTGGGATGACGGATTCTAACGGCCTGGAGAGGTAACCCTTGATTTGCTATAGAATTTAGCTTGAAATAGATATATCGGACAATTGGGCTAAGATACAGGATGTAACAGTTGAATTAGCATCATGTAAAACTTAGCATTGATGGGTGACTTTTTCCTCTAAGTTGAGTAGATGATACTCGCTTTGATGTGGTCACTTCAAAGGTAGCAATCAGTACTTAGTAAGGGAAAATTGGTTGGAGCAAAGAAAAACGTGTTCGAAAACGGCAGAAGGAATCATAATTGTGGTTTGATGTAGTCCCCATTGGGTGGTCCGCTACTTCGATCAACATCTCCACACACCATGAATCAGAAACTAAAACTTGAAGAAAGTACTCTAGAAAGCAGGTTGAATTGCATGAAACAATAGATCCATATGAGCCGGGAATTTGAGATTGAAAGAATAATTTGATTTTTATTCATAGCTTTAAATTTGGGGCAATTTGGCAAACTCAAGAAATACATGAACATTATGTCAAATACCCGTAATTACAAGGGCATTTTTGAAGATTTTCCTTGTTCTTCTTGAACTCAACCATTGTCATAGCAATTACTAGTTGGGGCAACCCCAAAGTTATACTACTATGCCTTAACAACTTAAGAGCTGAAACATAAAAATTATCATGCACAGAACATGGTCCATCAGATTTCTGTTTGAAAAATGAAGCACACAAAGGTAAACCTTCTCACTTTTCAACTAGACCAAAGAGAAACCTACCGAGCTTTTGCTTAGGAAGACAACCAAATATGATGCAACCATCTCGATGCTGTATCTGCAGCTAAAATTTAGGTTTCTTAGCCTTCTTAGCTTTTTGGACCTCAACATGGATCTCTCAATTAACCGGTTTATGAAACTCTCCCTCCTCGTCACTTCCATCACTGGATTGAACGGTGGGCACCTCAATGTAGCGGCAGCAGCAAGAGAACGACGAACTTCAAAATGGGAATATACACAATTCTTATCTATAATCGGCACGCTTGATTTGCCGGTTAGACGGTTTTCGGAGCGGGACCCAGCAACAGCGGCAATCGATAGCTTACAGTCGATGCTGAGTTTGGAGCATTTTTCGACATATTTCGGGCATATATCGATCGACATATACCGAGAATATGACGAAAACCCACATAAGCAAGGGTTGCCCCTTTAAGGGCAACTCAAAAACTCGATAGAATACAAATTTGTGGCAACTAGCATGTAAGAGCATCCGAAATTGTGATATATTAAAAATATATATAAAAAAACCATGTCATTAATTAACGATGATTTCCAAATACCGTCATAAAATCTAGAATTCATATAAGTAAATATAGTAAGCACTAGCAATGGTTTTGCAAAATCAGTATAAACTTAAAATACATCTTCTAAACTATTGATGATTTCAAAAAACTATTGTACATTGTAGAATTCATATAATTAAACATGATAGGGACTAACAATGATTTTACTAAATCAATATACACTTAAAAACAATCTTACAAACTAATGGTGATTTCTATAAACTAGTGTAAAATTTCGAATTAGTACAAAAAATGTGATATGGACCACTATTAGTTATGCAAAACCAGACAAAACACATGGTTGTTTTTTACATTATGAATTGTTGGATTAAAAAAACTACATACATACTGGTTTTCATGCTAACTTTTTTTACAAGTTCATTTTTGGGGGCCTTGTGACAACATCAATTCAAGGGAAGGGGGGGGGGGGGGGGCAGAATGTGACATTCCATAATATATAAGGTATAAATACGTATATTA
>JAANSK020318817.1:0-18953 GCA_011763485.2 Isoetes engelmannii
GATTCCCCTAGAGGGAATCTTTCGTAGAATATCCTGGCCATCAATGGCCAGGATGTAGCACTAAGTAGGATGTAGCACTAAGTAGGATGTATACTGCAGTGGCATCATTTGGTCCTGATTGGAATGAAATGGAGAGTGGAATGGATAGTTGGGTAGGGTCACAAAGGGTAATTTACCACCAGCCCTTTTGCGCCTGCCCACGAGGATCCAACAAAACATCCATGGATTGTGGTAATTCAAGATCCATGGATGCTAGAGCAAGCAGTTAGATATAGCCAAAATGCGGCATGGACTATGGATTCAACTTTTAGGACAAATATGTATGGGTGTCCATTATATAGTGCACATGTTCTAAACCACAATGGGATGGATATTCCCGTTTTCTATATGCTCTATACGACAGTACCCTGTTCATGTGGAAATTGCAGCAAAAGCTGCACCTCCCTTTAGGCAAGCCTGCTAAATATTCTGTAAACCTAATACTTCCCTACGCATTTTCCACTTGGGAAGACTTGGGGATCGCAAGAATTTTTGGTGTGAAATGTATTTGATGGTAAGCAGAGCCACTAGAAAATGCCTGACAAAGCATGATAGCAAAGATACACGTGCAGCCGACGAATCCAGAATGCCGTTAGTCTATTTCGACATTTTTCGGCAGTTCGTTCTGGCGCCTGTTAGTTATACCCCGGGATGGGGATCCTGGAGCTTTTTTTTTTGCTCCAGAATCAACCTTACTACGCCATAACTGCGCAAAAATTCTGAACCCTTATAGGGATTTTGAAGGTTTTTTTATCACGTTTTTCTCCTCCGTTTCTCCACCAAATCGAATCGCTCCAGTGCTAATCAGGTCGGAATAGCAGGGACTATAGGATTCAGTAGCACCTCAACAAAAACGGATTGAAGCGCCATCAGATTGAAGCCACACGAATCAGGGGAAATTTTCACCCCAAACTGCGCAGTCTGTCATTAACTGCACAGTTAACGGTGCGATCCTGGCCTCCAGGATAACTACGTGGGGATCCTGGAGCTTGGAAGCACATTATAGAGGGATCCCAAAGGCTATGCCATCAGAAAGCCTAGAAGCACATTACAGAGGGATCCTAGAGCATATGCCATCAGAAAGCCTCCATTACAGAGGGATCCTAGAGCATGCCATCAGAAAGCCTCCAGGATCCCCCAATCCGGAGTACAACTATCTTGCGCCGTTGGTTCTCTCCTTTCACTCGGCTCACTTAGTTGTCAATTTAATCTTAGTAGTACTGTTTAACACTGATGTATGTATGATTTTTCAGCATCTTGGCCCTTCAAAACACGTGTGCCCGGAGTTTTTGTGCTGTCGTGTCTCCGTCTCAGCCGTTCGAGATGCGTGGGTTGCTTAAGCTTGTCGGAACTGCCCAGAGTATTAACCAAATCTTTCACAGCAATCTTAGCTTTGTGGGTGCTTGTGAAATGTGAATTCGTCTTCTTATCAATCGGTTGACACCCAGTGCATAGTAACTTAAATTACATGTGTTTGGAAATAAATTCTGCTACCTATGCTCTCTTGCTCAGGAACTGTGGTAACGAACAAGAGCTACTTGAGGGCAAATTTGTACATGCCCGAATACTAACAGATGGTTTTGGAGAAGAGCGGTATCTGGGGAATCTGCTTATTGAAATGTATGGGAAGTGTAAGAAAACGGAAGATGCCAGAAAAGTGTTCGACACTATGCGGAACAAGAATGTGTTTTCATGGAATCTCATGACCGCGGCTTATATTGCAAACGGATTAGGCAGTGAAGCATTGCAAGTGTTTCGGCAATTACCTTGGAAAAGCGTGAAGCCAGATAAGTATACCTTTACCACAATTCTAAATGTGTTTTCTGGTCCAGAGTTTTTAGAAGAGGGAAAGGATATGCATAACCTTATATCTAAGAGTGGATTAGATGTGGAGGTGGCTGTGGGAAATGCTCTTATAAATATGTATGGAAGATGTGAGAGTTTAGATGATGCAAGAATGATGTTTGATAGCATGTCCAAGCGTAGTGTCATTTCTTGGAATGGCATCATTGCTGCATGTGTCCAGAATGAAGCTAATATGGAAGCTCTTTATCTTTTCCAACAAATGCACCTTCAGGGTATGGAGCCCAATAAGATCACCTTTGTCAGCATTCTAGATGCATGTGCATGCTTAGCAGCAATTGAATTCGGTAAGGAAATGCATTCTTTAGTCATGCACTGCAGCCTTCAATCTGATCTCATTATCGGAACGGCCCTTGTAGATATGTATGGCAAGTGTGGATGTCTTCAGGATGCAGAAATGGTGTTCAATGGGATGATTGAACAAGATGTAGTTTTGTGGAATGCCATGATTGCAATCTATGGGCAAAATGGCTATGGATGGGAGGCAATCCATCTTGTTTCACAGATGAAATTAGGAGGAATTGCACCAAATGGAAAAAGCTTTATTGGTACCCTTTCAGCTTGTGCTCATGCAGGCCTAGTGCAGGAAGGCACCCACTATTTTGTTTCAACCTGTCATGATCATGGTGTGGCACCATGGCTGGAGCATTATGGATGCATGATTGTTCTTCTTGGAAGGGAGGGAAATTTGAAAGAGGCAGAGGACATAATCCATTCTATGCCATTTCATCCAGATGGAATAACGTGGATGTCTTTGCTAAGTGCATGCAGCTTATATCAAGATTTTGAACGTGGTAAATGTGCGGCATTACATGTTTTGAGTTTGGAGCCAAATAACGCCGCAGCATATGTGTTGCTATCAAATATCTGTGCTGTAGCTGGCAAGTGGGATGAAATGATGAGCATGAGAAAACAGTTGTTCCAAGGTAGTATAAGTGACAGACAACTGTTGCTTGATTGATGTGGTTGAATGAGGATACTATAATTTGGTTATGAGGTTGAGCCATTGGCAACTCAATGCTCTGTAACTCGAACTGTTATTATTCATGCCAAGTTGTGGCCTTAAAATCTTTAAGGTTTCACTGGTTTTGCATATGAAACTGGTTGGAAGCAGCAGAGATTAAGATAATGCCTCCCCGTCTGGGAAAATCCAAGTGAATATTCAATATATTTGTATGTGCAGATTAATGTACGTGATAAGCTGGTTTATTCAAGCACAGAAACATATGGTCATTTTCAAGTAGGTTGTGCAATTTGAGTTCAAAGGGATTAACATTAGAAGCTCCATCTGAGGTTCCAAGTTGGAGATAAATTAGAGAAATATGGGACACATGTCTGGACATATTGAGGAGCACAATTTGGGCATGCAAAGGGCTGGATGTGGACTTCACGACGAGAAGATTACAGTTGTATTTTCTTTTGTTTTTCATCTGCAGCTAAGGAGGCTCATCTAACAACCTTTTGTCTTCAGATTCAATGCCCTTACTGGACGAGAACATGAGAATTATCTTAAAGTATATCTGAAAACTGCTGCATATTCTTCTAATATGAGGAACTTTGGCAAAGGACTAGAATGAAAGGTCAAAGAGATGTGAAAGTTCTGACCATGCGACTTGATCTTTTGAGTAATATTGAATACCTTCAACCATTTTATTTTCGAAGTCTGACCTCTTATGATCTGTGCGTTTTTTTCAATGTGGCAAGCAAGGAGATTCCTAATCTTTTTTCTTCGTCTTTTAATTGCTAGAGGGCCACATGTTCATCTAGACAAACTGAAGCCTCATACTTTTGTTTGGCTGTTTTTATTTCTTCAGATATCGAAGTAGCCCAGGAACCAAGTAGCAGTCCTTTATTCTGGATCAAAAGCATTTCGTTTTCATGCACTTGTTGTTTCAAAACAAGCTCATCATTACCAAGCTTCATTTCTGCCTCCAAATTAGATACAGAATTAGCAATATGAGCCAAACCTTCTCATGCATAGAACTCCTGTTTTGGTTATTCCTCTTGGAAATTTGCAGTCACCACCAAGCAAAGTATGCCAAGTTAACTTTAAATGGCTCAGAGTTTACAGTGGCTCTGCTAGTATGCTGCCAAGCAAATGCCCTTGCACAATTTTTTCTCACTTCTTTATTCTTGACACCATACTGATAAATTCTATTTACCTTGCATGCAGGTCCTTTGCGAAATCAGGACGAATTTTATGGAGTTTGATCTTGTTATCCTTTACGTCACAGCTCCGTACACTCAAAAATTCAGCTTTGGTGCATTCATCCCAGCTCAGAGTTGTTGGATCTCTTCCTTCGTTGGGTTGGGTAACCCTCTGTAAACATAGAACTCTGCAATGGAGTTTGCAATCCGCATCTGTTGCAAAAAAAAGGTGCAGCAGATGAATAAATAAATAGCAAATGGCAAATGCTATTAAAAATGAACCCAAAAGCAAATGATTAACTACCAAAGAAAAATTCGAAAGCTTTAACACATCAAATTTAATAGTTTACCTTTTCCCTTAGGCCGCTTGAATCTGAGGATTGAAATGGAGTGATATTTTCGACTGGATCTTCTAGATTAAAATGCATGTTCAATTCGACTCCATTATGCCGGAATGATGATAAATGATCAGGCGGGCAGAAGCTATCATTTAAATTCAATTGCAGAGGCTATGATTTCTCTCCTCTGTCGACATGGCATTGCACTGAAAGCTCCACTCAAAGAAGCTTTGCAAAAAATTTGACGGGCAATGACGGGTAGGTTAATTTAAGAAAACACAGTTGATAGGAGTGCTTTCTTAGCGCGAAATTGACCCCAGCTACATGCTTTCACCCCTATAGATTTCATTCTCACGGGGACAATCGAGAACATCATCAGACATAGATTGGGAATGTTGAATAATGCTGAATATGTGAAACTGGGCATCTATAAAAAATGTGCTGACACACTGTGCGTTGCCCGAATTAAACATATAGAATGAGGTCAAAGGTTACAAGAAAATTACAATTTAGAACTCAAAATACTCAAGAAGACTGAAGATTCTATATATAACACAAGAATTTGTACATATCCACTAGGTTACAAGTGCACTTGAACAATAATGTTTCACAACTGATGTTGAACCGGAAAAGTTATGTCATCCTTGAACATCTCTATATATATTGCATGAACTCCAATTGTGTATGGCCGCCACCTAGCATAGGTGAATATGCATCACTTCGCGGGCATGCAGGACAGCACTTAGCATTCATGAATGGCACTCGCTAAACATAGATGAAGACGATTGGTATATTTTTATGATTATGGTGACAACACATTTAAAAGAGTCAATGACTTGTATCTAAATATCATTGGTTCAAAACCCATCTACAACATGAAACTTTTGCATATGTGTTGGACCCAAGCAAGCAACCAACACGACGACCAGATCCCACCGTAACGACATCCTAAAGAAAATCAACGGAGACCATAGCGATTGCTTCACACCTCCTAACGCGGATGCCCAAAAGATATAGGTCGTCCGATTGTGAATCGAACGGATGGGATTGAAAGATTCCTCCACCCAACCCCCAAAGCCAAGGTTTGCCCTTCGGGCAACCCAAAAAGCCAAGGTTTGCCCTTCGGGCAACCCAAAAAAATAACATTAGTCGGGGTAATAAAGTAAATATGATTTTTCTTTTTCCACCCATCATCTTATTGGAGTTGGTGTGAGTCAAGTACATAGAAGATAAAATCAAGCTTAGGGGAAGTTCTCCAGGGACTACCAGTTATCTAACGGTCTTGAATCATATTTCCAACACGTGCCCCAAAAGGCTTTGCCCTACCACAAGTGCGGCATCGGCTCGAGTTGGAGGGACAGAGATAACGCCCCGGGGGACACCTGTGCATCTATCATTTCGTCATGGTCTTTAGTCTCACAGAAGAGATTTTTGTAGTTTTGGAAGAAGTGCTCTCTGACATAAGCATCATCAGTGATAGCGTGGCTATTATCATCCGAGACTTGAGTAATAACATTGTTAATAAGTTTTTGCTAAGCTTTCTTAAAGAAGGCGGCAGAGGAAGGATTATCTATCTCCTTGGCATAAGTGATTTTGGCTTTAAGTGCTAACCCTATCACATGATATTCCTCCGTATCCTTTATTTGATTTTTTAGAGGTTATATGAGTTTATATCCAATTTTAACATTTTTAGCATCTAGTAAAGATCATAAGATGCATATACTTTGCCAAAATTGCTCTATATATCTTATCCTGGTTCACCTTACACATGAGGGCTCGAACTTGAGACAATACAAACTCATCGAATGAACCAACAAACTTCAGACAATACAAGACATAATCGATGAACCAACAAACTAACCCTCCATATTGTACAATAGATCTATAAATCACAATTCATCTATCACAATCAATTTGCTATTATAATAAGGTTCTTATGTTGTTTGTCCAAACAAATCCCTATGTCTTATGCATCCTCCTTTTTACAATACAATCTCAGTGACATGGACCTCAATGAAATGAATCTTAATGAAGCTTGTACCTGATGTTTTTCGAGGTATGCATGGATTTTATGCAGCTGCAAACAACATAGGAACATTATCTTCTGCAAGTGTTGAAAGGAGCAGGTATTACATAAGATTTTATATGGTTTTGGCAAGTATGCGTATGCCAAAACCGTATAAAGCTAACGTCAGAAATGTGGTTTTGGGTTTTCTAATGTCTTGTGATTTGTTTTAATAGTTTTCAAAACAGGGCAGAGCGGCGTGGCCATTGCGGTGGGGTTCTGCAGCTAGATTTTGGAGATGCACAGAGGTGTTTTGCAGGAGCACAAAGATGTTTTGCAGTGCCGGGTTCGGCCAAAAGAAGGCAAATATTTTCTATTTGACTGGAGCTTGTTTGGGGATTCTAACACGTAAGGTTTGAGGAGTAAAACACATGATCAGATCAAGGACAAAAACTATTCCGCTGCCAAAGATGGTAAACAAGAAATATGTGGTTTTTAAAGGTCATTATTTTAGATATGCTTATTGTTGTATGCATTACATAGCATAACGGAACGGAACGGAACGGAACGGAATCGAAGAGAATAACATTTTTATCGTCCACGGAGGCCAATTGGCCTATGGGACTCTCGTGGGGAAAAACCGTGGCAGGAAATGAAATAACCAACAAGGTTTATCGTGGAGTGAGGCAGAGAAGGCCTGGAAAATGGGTAGCTGGAATCAGGGATCCAAAGAAAAGGGGAAGGGTGTTGCTTGGAACATTTAAAACTGCAGAGGATGTTGTTCGAGCTTATGATGCTGCAGCGGTAAGGATCAAAGTGTTAAGAGCATGGATTCTGGAGATGATGTTTTGCAAGAGCAAGTTCCAGATGATGTTTTGGGTAGGGCAGGAATTTCTTTCCAAAAGTTCCTTTGACCTGTTTGTTCTGGGTTCTCTGCAGATTTTAAGTTTGGTGTTCTTCAGCAGGTCCCAATTCAATTGGTGTTCTTCATATCTGGCATTGTGGTACCGATTCATTTCGGTGGGATTCAAATCCCCATTCTTACATGCAAATATGCCTCATTTTTTTGCCTGAGCATGAACATTGTGCATCCTATATTTGCGTGCATGAGCATGTGCTTGTGAACTACAGAGCACAGTAAAACGTTGCTTTGAAATCTAGTTTGAAATCTGCATGCTACAAAGCCTTCTTGCTATGTTTATATGTGTGTTGCTTCTATTGTTTTTGCTATTTTGTTGCTGTGGTGGATCCGTACAGTTGTCAGATAGCATTATACATGTCTTCATTGTATGTACTATATAATATACATTGACTTCTATTATGGTTTGTTGTCAGGTAACATTATACATGTCTTCGTTGTATGTACTGATGCACTATATAGCATATATTGACTTCTATTATGGTTTTGACAACCATATGCTAAGGTGGAACATAGGGTTTGACCCCATCTTGATTTTTGTTCAACAGTTGTGGTTTTTGGAGGGGAATATGGCATGGCATATTCCCTTTGACAACAGCCAAGGATGAGTGATTAGGTCGTGTATAGCACCTCTAAATGCTCGTGTTGGCAAATATTATGAGTGAAATTAAAAAAATAAAAAAATAAATTTAAAGCTTGTGCCCCAACTCTAGTCAGCCATCCTACATTGGTGATTGTTTATTCACGTGCACATGGAGAACACAATTCTAGAGAAAAATAATATCCTTGATTGTTGTCCTCACTTACCCTGATTGATGTTTACAAATCCTGTAATTATATGAAGGACCATTGAGTTGGCTTTTTTTAAATTCAAAAATCGGTTGAGTCACACAATCCTGTACTCTTATCACAAAATCCATCTTTATCCAGCAATTTCTCAGGAGGAGCGCTGAGAATTGGAGCTGATGGAGTGCCATAAGCATTACGCCGTGAGTTTCCACATCCTAAGCTCTTTCTCGTACTCATACCAGAGGTAGGATTAACTCCACTTGCATACTTACATAATGCCTGTCATCAAAGCAATATTTGTTATGCATAACCTAGACCATGTCAAAGTTAAACAATTGCAGATGCACATACCTGCTTTTGTGTTAGATCTAAAACAGCATCACTGAAGTCTGCACCTTCTATTAGAGCACCTCCAAGATCACTACGAGTAAGAACAGCTCTGACAAGTAGAGCATTTGTTAAGTTTGCATTATTCAGCACCTGAAAATAACTGCTCCTTAAAAATGTATCATGGTGTTCTATGTTCGGTAAAGGAATACCAAATTCTTTAAAATCCAAAACAAAAACCATTCTTCTTACCATGCGGTCCATTAATGTATCACTCAAGTCAGCTCCTGCAAGAGCCAAAAAGTTAAGGAACATGAGTGACAAATTTCTTGCTACACATGTCTCCTGAACAATAAACTGCACAAGTATCTACCTATTCCTTAGTAAAAGCTAGATTTCCATGGGCAGTGCTATTGAAGCTTCACTGTTACATGGGATGCAGAAACTTACAGGTGTAAACAATCTTTATCTGTCATAGATGAAATTTAACATATTGAACTACCAACCATACCAGTAAAATTCGTCTTGTAAGCAACAGCCTTTTCCATGTAAGCACCATTGAAGGTGCTTCCACTAAAATCAGCTTCTCGCATATCAGCTGATGTGAAGTTTGCCCGCCTACAAAGATAGAAAATATGCCAAATCATTAAAAAGATCTTTACACCAAGTGATAGGACTATTTGGATATATTTGGCACAAAAAAAAATGGCTCCAGGTTACAAAGATTAGAGAGAATTGACATATACCAACGATCTGATTACTTCTAACTTACAACTTCATCACAAACAAGTCTTATTACATCTAAAAAAAGTTACCTGAAGTTCTCATTTGCAAACTTGGCTTTCCTGCATTCATGTACAGCCAAGACCTGCTTATATTAGGCAACTAGTATACAGATTGCAGCTCTTAGCTATCTAAGTTAAGGTTAAACCTGAGATCAGCAGAACCATATTGCGCCGCTGATCCAATCCCAAACTCTCCTCGGGTGTCCGCTTCAAATTTATTCAGCTCAGCATGTGCCACACTTGTGCCAAGAATGGACACTGCTAGGGTTGTACTAATTATCCTTTTCCAAACTGCTAGTGAAGCACCAAAACCATAATCAATTGACTTAATCTTTACAAATGTAAAGATATAGATAAAATGCAGCAGGAATTTAGAGCTTCAGAATGAACACCTGAATTAGAAGACTTAAGCCCACTGGTAGCTCGGATTTGAAAATTGCAGAGAAGAGATTTGCCTGACGCGGAAGAAACAGAAGAAGGGAGGAGAAAAGGGGAGAGGGAATGTTGCAACGTGCAAGGAGGCGCCATAGTTTATCTGCTGATACTGTGAGAATGTGGTTGTGCCCCATTTCTGCCCTTCAAGCCCGTCACTGCATATAATGCAATTTGCGTAAATTTAAATTTAATATAATAGTTTAAGTTTATGGGTTTTGTTTTCGATTTTTCATACTGACCATTGATCTGGCGGATATTCCGTGTTTTATGCCAGATCAAAGGCCACTAGAATTTAGAGAAAAAAATGCCTGCCAAAGCCAATGGTCTCGACAGAACCTGTGCCTGCCGAAATGGTCTGGTGGATTGGAACCTCCAGGCCGGATAGGCCTAACCAGAGCCGTATAAGGGTAGAATAAGAAAATTTCAGATGCAATCTTTGCACTAAGCCTGTGTAGTACCCTGTGCAGAAGCTTGTGTAGGAATTTGAATGCCTGCATTGGATCAGACTCCTTTGCCGCAGAAGAAGCTTGCATGCAGAACCGTCTCTGAGAACCGTGGGAAGCACCATCTTGTACACGTCAAGCAAATCGGGTCTGCCTTCTTGCCCAGAATGAAAATCAGGGCTGCATTCTTGCTGGATGACCTGTAGAAGCAGGTAAAATCCTCCCTAAATTTGCTCGACGCTGTTGAATGGAAGCAGCTCCGCTATTCTCAGACCTGCTATTGGCGGTCGCGCCTAACGGCGCTCCCGTCAATAGCAGGTCTGAGAATAGCATCGCTGCTTCCATTCCACATTACAACTAGTTACTTAGCTCCTAGTTATAAGTTTGTACTTGTGCAGGAAACAGGCAACTTCTGAAGCAAAGAAGCTGATGAAGACGTGTGCCATGGACCATGTTTTAGAAGCTCAGAGTCAGGAAGAAATCACAGAAGACAATGTCCTCTACATACTGGAAAACATCAATGTTGCAGGTTTGTGCTTTGGCTAAAATACAAAAGTGTAATCTAGCACTGAACTTCTTGAAGAAGTAACTAACTCAATGGCTCCTTGTTACTGCAGCAATTGAAACAACATTATGGTCAATGGAATGGGCAATAGCAGAGCTCGTCAATAATCCACATATGCAACAAAAGGTTAAAGAGGAGATTGAATCAGTGTTGGGAGCAAATACACCTGTGACAGAACCAGACTTAGCAAAGCTCCCATACCTGAATGCTGTGATGAAAGAAACGCTGAGGCTCCACATGCCAATTCCTCTTTTGGTGCCACACATGAACCTCAACGTCGCAAAACTGGCTGGATATGATATTCCTGCTGAAAGCAAGGTTCTGGTGAATGCCTGGTGGCTTGCAAACAACTCTGCTCTGTGGGATAAACCAGAGGTATTTAGGCCTGAAAGATTTCTGGAAGAAAAGATTGAGGCCAATGGAAATGATTTCAGGTTTGTTCCATTTGGATCTGGAAGAAGAAGCTGCCCAGGCATCATTCTTGCAATGCCTCTGGTACCTCTAGTTATAGCAAATCTTGTTCAGAGCTATCATTTGGTGCCTCCGCCAGGAATGGAGAAGCTGGACATAACTGGCAAGCAGGGCCAGTTTAGCTATCACATTGCAACTCACTACACCATCGTAGCTAGGCCACGAAAGTAGTCATGTATTATTATACGCGTTAATTTTGAAACCGCAAAATTAATTAGTAAAAATTGGCTTATCTAACATATAGGTTGTGATGCAGCGGCCAACAAAAAGCCATGTTCAAAGCATCCATGTCAAATGCCAAAGTCTAAATAAAAAGTTTATTACCCAAAGATTATCATACAGCCTAGCACAAAATGTGTGCATATATAGACCCACAAACAGGCTGATGTTTAAAGCTATAGAATCTACATAACATTCAGCACAAATTTGCATAATTTCGCTCTTTAAGAGAAATATACGCATGGGTTATCTTGAAGGATTAACTTTACCTATGGTCCACCACAGTCAACACTTGTTGTACATCTTTGATAACCAAAACGTCAAATTTGTTCTCATTGCCTCCCCGTTGTAGTGGTTGATAGCAGCTTCATGATAGTCCAACCCCATAGGTTTTATCACCATTCTCCTTTTGCTACGCCAAAAATACAGGAGGAAAATGATAATCAATTGACTTCACTGCATTGGGACTTGGTGTTCATGTGGTGCATTCCCTAGAAAAAACATGTCATGTTTTTGATCAAGGCTGGTACTATAATCAGAAAAGTATGTTTCACGTAACAAAAAGAACTCATGTAAAACAGAACATATGAAAATCAACCTGACACTAGAGAAATAGAGAGTGGATAGTTTTTTGAGCATCCATTCATGCAGCCCCAGTGTCAATGACATTCTAAACTAACAAAGTTTTCAAAAAAAAAAAATGCATGTAATCTGCTAACCTGATGTTCAAAGAGATAGAGAGCAAGTTCCTCGTCAGAAATTTCCACTTCTCGATATATTTGTAGCGCATTTGCTATTTTTGCAGCTAGTTGATGCTTGCACTAAGAGTAAAGAAAACATGCATTGGTAAGCAAAATCTTACCCAAGGTATAAAGCCCTTCCTAACACACATGGCAAATTAATAAAATGAGCATATATTGGATAATACAAGCAAGCTGGCCTCATTAGCATGATGCCCTCTCTGAATTTTTTCTACCCTTCACAAACATTCATTTATTCACATTATGCAGGATTTCTGAACCATCCAAGGCAAAAGCTAAATATTTGTATGCTTTTCTGCTACAATAAGCATGTTTTGAAAGCCAGCATGATGTTTGTAAAGATTTATTTTCTGCTCATTTCCAGGTTTATTAGCACTATTGTACCATCATTTCTTTCATGAGTACCTTCGTGCTGGAAAAGCATCATAACCATGAGGTGAGGTTTCTAAAGAATAACTATTGCGTTTTACAAAGTTACAAAGCTAATAAGAAGAGTAGCAGTACAAGTTAAGAATAATGGTAACATACGCATAATTGCTCGCCACGAATGATAACATCATAGAAAAATGAATGACAGGAACAAAAATGCTTTGGGAAGCAGATATACTCATCACTCCCCCTGGACTCACCACGAACCTGCAAGCACATAGGCTAAGACACCTTCAAAGAAGCAACCAGGAGACAACATGTCTTTGCAAAACAAAATAGCACCTGGTTTGACAACAGTTAATAGGTACTTGCCGTGCACTTTCCACTGAGCCCAAAGTGCATAATAATTTCACAACAATTTGTGTCATCACTTCCATAGCAAAGAGCTTTATTTCAGTTAGCATTGTGAAATGCACCTAAAAACAGATTGCCTTTCCTAGACAAGATGCCTAAACACCGAGATCTCACTTGTTGTGTACACAAATGTTGCATTAGGATTACCTACTGGATGATTTCTCAGCCTAGCATTCTTTCAAACTATACATATTTTATGGCATGATCTACACCAATTACTAAACTGCATTACTAAAAGGATAGTAAAAGGCATTTCAATCTTAGTCCAAAGCCTTGCTGATAGCTAGAAATGGAAGATAGACAAACCAGGAAAAAGGATCGCTGACTAGGAATGCCCTTTACAAGCTTAACACCTTGCTGATCCAAGATGCGCATAGCTCGTTCAAGATTCTTATTATATATGAAATATAACCTGGAAACAGACAGCACCAGCCAACATTTACTGACACCAGACTAGTTTACGGCATTTGAAGCATCCTGATTAAAAAGCAATAATATTCTGTGTATTGCGTTTGTTTCTTTACTTCCCAGACATAAAACAATAAATCCAAAACGTTCCGCAACAGCACATTTAGGGGTAAAAAGGTTGGCACTCACATGGATAGTTGCTCATTAGAGACTGCAAAATAAAATAGTGTAGTTAGAGCTGGTGCCTCATCATGCAAAAATGAAGATAAAGATTGGAACATACGAGCTAGAGGAGGAGGAACAAAGGGATTGGAGAGTGGATTAATGGTGCTGATGATTTCGTCCCCCACATCTCCCGCTGTTAGCATTTCTGGAGTTTCATCTTAGAACACTTCTGTATCAGGAGTTTGCTTCCAATGCCCTCACATGATATCCCTCTTGTGACGTGGAGATTACATAGGATTATGGAATTAACACTACTATCACGGGTACATTGACATTCGCCACTAGTTAAGTTTTTTTTTTTTTTTGGAAAGATATTCCTATTCGTTATAGTACAACTTAACTCTACGCAATTTCAGTCCAACCGTGTAACCCAGTTGGATACGCGAAGGAAATCACATAGTGAAGATGCATACTTTTACATCACAAATGCCCGAAGAAGCTTTCCCACATCTCTTGGCCTGTTACCTCATCAGCCATAGCACTAGCCTGCTTGCTGAGTTTGGATCTAAGAGAGGTCAGAATCGTAGAAGAGGGTGTATACTTTTGAGAGAACACAAATGTTCTCCGCCTCTTCCATATGATCCAAAGAAGCCAGCTCTTACATAAGTGTGTGGCCGCCTTCTTTAAAGGGAAACACTACATTTAAAGTCACCAAGGCTACTTTACTATGCTCATGCCTTAGCAAACTTATAACTTAACTAGACGTGTGCAAACATAACCTAATTCTTTAACTAACTTTGGTGTGAATACAATCACCCAATTAAAATAGACTTAACTTAATGGTAACAGTTAACTTAACCGCAGTGCAAATAGACCCTAAGTATATTTCTTCAAATGTTAAACTCATCACAATTTGTTTCATATTGCGAGAAGGTATTCTTGCAATGGCTGAAACTAAGATTATTGTATTATGTAAGAAATTGTATATTTGAGGCAGTTTGAGTAGCTTATTTTTTTTAGCTGTTTTGTTTCTATTTAAGGGAGAGATTCGACTATGGCACTTAGAAATTTAATGTTTAATAAATTCCTCATGTACGTCATATTCCACTCGCCATGGAAAATAAAGAACATTTCCAGCGTGGCATTGCCAAAACCTTTTTTTAAAGTCCAGGCGATGTTGGTTAGCCTTAAGAAATCCAAAAATTGTCCACTACTCCTTCTTCTGAGTTGTTTTAGGACTTCGGTCCCCGTTCAATTTAAGGACTTCGGTCCCCCTATGTACTGTTCCGTTGCATGTCCAATTGGATGCTGCCTTGTGGCGCGACGTTAAAATATTCTTATCTTATCTTATCTTCTTCGCCATATTGCCAAGGAAGCCCGCGAAACCCTATTCTGGATGTAATGAAGAGATCTAGATTTTGATCAAACTGCTTTCTGGCGCCATTAGTCAATTTTTCTCTGTATAGATATTGCCATCGCTCATTGTCTTCGGCATCCATTTCTCCAGTGAAGCAATCGGTATGTCTTTATCATCTCCTTTTTTTTTTTTTTTGGGTCTCAGCTATCTTTGCTTCATTTGCAAGTAATCTATCTTTCTTCATTTGCTAAAATAAGTGCTATTATAGAAAGCACTGACAAAAACAAGGTACCAGAATTTGCTTCACAATAGAGCACACTCAAAATGGTAATATTTTCTTATGGCCCTGACTGACATCTGCTCAATTACTTTACCCAAAAAATAGCTATGCATGCACAGGAAAAAGCTTTGAATGCACAGGCAGCAAACCGTCAAAGTTTCAAGTCATCTGCAAAAGCTTTTTTGCCATCGAACACAATTGCCACAAGTTAAGCATGAAGGTATTCCATTTCCTAACATGCAATTTCCTCCTTTCAGTCTCTACCCATTTCCTATGATGCCTGCATTAATTGATCTCCAAAATTGCAATGGCAGCAACCTATATATATTCCTCAAGCATCTATGTCCCATGTGCCCCCAGTCTCAAGACCAAATGCTACAATGGACAGCAATGCAATGAAGAAAAGGCCAAGAGGCCGACCAAAGAAGAGCTTAGAGAAGTCTGATAATGGGAAGAAGGATTGCAAGGAGGAACTCAATGGAAAGTATACATGTTTGGATGATAAGTACATTGTTGCACGTATTCAGGTCAGAGGGGAGATGCAAGATGAGTTTTCCATGCCCCCAAGGCAAGGTGTTAACTTGTGGCATACCATGTTGACTCGTATTGTGGCAAGATGTCCTGGATTTGATAAGGATGCAGCGGCTTGTCGCAAGAAATAGAGATTTATTTACAAAGATTACGTAAAAGACAAGGTTCAGAACAACATCTCTGGTAATGATAGATCTAACCAATATGAATGGTTCTCTATTATTGATGAATACGTGGGAAGTAGGGCAAATGTCACAAAAGCGGTTCATGGAGGAACCATTACACAAGATGAGAATGTGGAGGACGTTGAAGAAAAGCCTATAGTAGAAAAAAATTAGAAAAAAGAAAGGAAATGCATTCTGCTCCATGAAATTAAGGAAGGAGTTCCTCCATCAAATGAAAGAGATCGAAGCCCAAAAGTTATAGATTGAAGGTTAGTGATTAGAAATATTAGCAAAGATAGAGGCATCATTTGTTGACCTCGTGAAGAAAGTATGATTAAGAATCTTCATTGTACTGAATTTTATGTCTATTCTTGTTAAATCTAAATTACTTTGTTGAAGAATCTTTGAATTTGGGAACTATTATATGTTGTTATTTCTTACTGAAATAAGATGGAACTGCTATATTTATGATTGCTATTGGACTTCTGCATGATTTACAACTTGTATATTGTGTTACCATACGGAGGGTTTATATAGTGTTGTTTTTCCTATGATGGCAGATTAACAATTGATTGGCGAACTATTTCAGAAGAGCAGCAAGCTGTAGCAGAACCACTTGTCGAGGCTGCAGCACCTGCTGCATTGATGAGGTAGGGAATGTTTTTATGAAGGCTTTCGCCAAGCTCTAAAAGGTTTGAGGCAATTCAGTCCTCCAGAATGGATTAATATTGCAAATTTGTGTCTGTTAAAAATAAGTATATGACTTACGAGAGAATCAAGGATGCAAACATCATATTGAAATTCTGAAAGTTATTACTTATAATGGCAAGATGCAGGTTGTTACTACCATGGGGAGATCTTTTTTTTTTTGGGGGGGGGGGGGGCATTCAACATCAAGAAGGACCTTCAAGAAGTAAAAACAGTCATTCACAACACTTTGGAGATCCCATCTAGTTTTGTTATTTTAAGATAAGACATTTTATTGTGTCCTTAATATAAAAAAAAAGGGGGTAAGACTTCAGGTCTTTAGAGAGCAGCAGAATGTCCTTCTGGACTTGCATTGAACAAGTACAAAGGATCATTTCTCAATTATTCAAGAGAACTTGCCTTAGAGTACATTTGGCTTTATTTTTTATTTCGTTATCTGTCATGGGCCTTGTTTTCCAGAAATAAAAGGGAGTCAAAAAGTAGAAGGCCTTGTACAACAAATACGTAAGAATTCAATTTATATCCTATTGGTATGTATTTGATAATCCATTAAGGTTGTATCATTTGTAGCTCTGAACTTCTGGGCATGCCAGAGGCCATGTAGCTTAGAAGCTCGTAATGGAGAATTGACTACAAAGGCTGATCCAATTGCAGAACAGACACTCAAAGGTTCACCCAAGGAAGAGGTGGGTAGTTCATGGACTAAGAACCAGTTCATAGTTCATGTTGTGCCTTCTCATTATACTAAACTAATAATACTAGAAATGTGTGCCCGGCGATGCCGGGCATTAGTCATGGATGTGTGGTGTAGGTGAATGAAATTTTAAATGTAATTGTGTTTATAGATGTATTGCAATGCCAAGTGTGAAAGGCAAAAAATATAGTTGTGGTTGTAGATCTGTGTCAAGCGCAGAGGGGTATAAGCGCGCTATTGGGGGACAATTTCGCGAAAAGAAAGCACCCCCCAAGCACCCCGCTTTGGGTTGGCACGGAGGGCGTACTTTCTTTGACGGTTTGACAGGCTGAAGGCAAGATTCCCCGTCACTGAGAGGGTTCCTGCCAAAACAGGCGTAACTAAATTTTAAAAAAGCGTAACTACTCGTCAAAACAGGCGTAACCAGAGGGTTCCCGCCAAAACAGGCGTAACAAATTTTAAAAAAGCGTAACTACCCGTCAAAACAGGCGTAACCAAATTTTCAAAAAACGTAACCAAATTTTAAAAAGCGTAACTACCCGTCAAAACAGGCGTAAACAAATTTTAAAAAAGCACCCTAAGCACCCACAAAGCACCCTATGTTGGCGACATGCTTTTCTGTCCCCAATAGCACGCTTATACCCAGAGGCTTTAAGATCTAGGGTCTTTGAGAAAATAGAACTTGGCAAGTCACTTTTTGAAATTATGAATTTTATTTAATACATATTAATGATATTGTACCTACACACAAAAAACCCTAAACCTGTCAGCCTAAATGTGTAGTATGATGACATGGTTGATCGCAGTGTATGCTCCATCTATGAGCTGCATTTTACATCCTCTAAGTTCATTATAATAATACGTCTAACCCAAAGTCATAATCCTCTATACCCTAAATTCCTAAACCCTTAATCTCTTTAACCCCTAAATGTGTGATTTGCCGAACATGACATGCATATGTTTATTTATTGAAGTACTGCTACCTTAGCGGAATCGTTGTGGAACTATTTATTAGAAAACCAAGGTAATTCAAGTTGCCATGACAATTAATAGCATGTTTACATATGCAGCCATGTCATGTGTCTTTGTCGAGCATTTTGTCGTTCAAGTGTGGAATTAAAGCTAGGTTTTAGCTTGAAAGAATGTAGCCTCCTGCAAGGTAAGAAATTATAGAACATAGAACTGATTGTGGTGTCCTGGCTTAACATCGGAATAGATAAATCAGACTGCTTGACACATAATGATTGAACTTTCAAATATATAATTTTCTTATCCAGCATTTTAGAGTGGTCACTGGCAAGACTGCA
Source organism: Isoetes engelmannii (assembly GCA_011763485.2). Taxonomy (NCBI): domain Eukaryota; kingdom Viridiplantae; phylum Streptophyta; class Lycopodiopsida; order Isoetales; family Isoetaceae; genus Isoetes; species Isoetes engelmannii. Next base: position 18,505 of record JAANSK020318817.1, read on the forward strand.
TGGGCTTCCCAATGACATGGGCATCAGAGCTTAAAGAATACATCTGAAGGCATGGAAGTTAATATTTGTAATGTGTAAGTGTAGTTATGGATATGCCTTCATTAGTTGCTGGTGATATTCCCGGCGCTAATGTCCTAGCATATGGGTTGTTGCGCTAATGTCCTGGGCATATGCGTGCCTCTCACGGGGTGACATTTTGTCGGCGCATCTCAATTTCAAGTCTATGAGAGCTTAATCTCAATTGTATCTTTTTTTTCCCTGCTTGCATAAAGGTAATTGTGTTCTTTGTACATCAGCATTGGGTTTACTTCCTTGCAATAAAATTCTATCCTCATTCACTCTTCCAAGTAAAGCTTGTCAACCAGTTTTTGTACAACCAAATATCGAATCAAATACAAATCAACCCCCCCCCCCCAAAAAAAAAAACCACAACCCCAAAGCACTCCACG
>JAANSK020318928.1:0-18950 GCA_011763485.2 Isoetes engelmannii
AAGGCTTTGGCAATGATCTTGTAGACAGAGGACAACAAAGAAATAGGCCGCCAATCACTAATAGTGGAGGGCTGCTTGACCTTGGGAATGAGGGAAATGCATGCCATATTCAAGATCCGATCAAGCTGTGCAGACTGAAGCAGCTCAAGATAAACCTGGTACACTGCCTCGCCGGCCCATTCCCAATAAACCTGGAAAAATTCCACAAGAATACCATCCAGCCCTGGGCATTTGTCCTTCGCCATACACATACATGCGTCAGCAAGATCCTCCCTCGAGATCTGCTACTCCAGGCTCTCACGCTGATGAGGGGAGATAGCGGGCTTCACAGTCGCCAAAACAAGGTCCTGCATCTCCTGCTCATAGGGCAGCACACGCTGCGCAAAGAAGCCAGAAAAGTGAGCATGCACATACTGCCGCAGCTCAGCAGGATCCTCCACTGTGCGACCATCAGGCAAGGCAAGAGAGGCCATAGATGCCGTATAACGCCGCTGTCGGGCCGCTCGAAAGAATACATTAGTTGTTTCTTCTTCTAGAGGTCCTATATGGATTCTATGACTTTCACTTTGTGTTATATAAATATAGGATTGAATAGTAAAATGATGTTGTCTAACCTTACAAATGAGAGGAAGTGTATGAACTTTCTGATGTCATTGTTTTGTATAGCCCTGGTTTGGCATCATACATGACACTAAAAGAGGGATATTAAATGTATGTTCTGTGGCTTGCTCTGGAATTGGACATATGCAATATGAAAATAATACTTGTGCCAAATTATGATAACCTAGCTAATCTAATGAAATGAAATTCAAGCAAGTTGCAAAAGAAAGGAGAGCTATAGGCCCATAAATGAATATATGGAGAGTTATAATGTACAATCACTACTGGTCGCAAAAAGAAGTAGAACTAGAGGTCCACCCCTCTCATTTATTGGGTGGATATATGGAGAAGTATAATGTACGATCACTACCGGTCACAGGGCCCCTCCCTCTCTGTTGGACAATGGAGAATATGATGTTCGAACTTTGGTCACTCCTTAATGTAATAGCACCACTATGTGTGTCCACTTGCAATGGCTTATGTGCAATTTAAGGTTCACCATGTGTGTATGTTTTTTTCTTATAGCAATAAATATTTCCTTGCAATGGCTTATATTGCAATTCAAGCTTGTCAAAGCATTCATCGACCATTTTTTTTGCAATCAATTACAGAGGTATAACATGCGCATCTTATGGGAAGAAAGAAACTCTAGAAATGCCATGGAGAAAATGTTGGCAATTATGATCAGAAAGGCTCATATTATAATCCCATGATGTTGCAGAGATGATGAAGATATGAATCCTGCATAAATGACATGATGATCTGCATAAATGATATGGTGATAAGACCATTGTATGTGTGATGCATATTTAATGGTCACAAGATCAAAGCAAAAAAGATTCATAGATATTTTCGTGTGCATGTTGATATTTTAGGAGGAAAAGATGCTGGGAAGGTTATTCTTGAACACACCAAGGTTATTTATAGGTAACCTTATCTGAACCATTGGAATTTTCTAGAATTAATGTTCACAGGTTTTTAGAGCACGAGGCAAATTCTGAGAGGCAAGTTTCTATTTGAATTGCTATGAAAGATCACGGCGAATCAGAAATTGATGACCTTAATTCGACCTCAGTCGGTCTAAGCCACATTGGCCAGACTGATGTAAATATAACAAGGAGCATTGTACAGATAGATCACATTGAATACAGGAGTTCTTTGGGCGGAAGGTCAACTTCAATTTTTACTGTATTAGCATTCAGTGGTAATGAACAGTGTATCGGGTTATATGAATTGAAGTCTAACCATTGAATTTGCAAGTTCGTATAAGTAATGGTGTTAAAATTTTCTAGTGCTTGAAGTGCTTTAACTAGCAATATAAATGTTGAATGTAGAAATGAGAATTGCTTAATGCTCGTTTGAAATTTGGTGTTGATCAATCTAGACATTGTTTGTCCACAATTAGTGGTGAAAAATATCTTACTGATAAAAAGGTAAAAATCATTATTCAAAAGCTAACAGTGGTATCAGAGCTTGATGCAAACAAACATGTCTACTAGATTTGGAGCAGGGCTATTTAATGCCATTGATGTTTTCAAAGGGGATTCTGGCTTCCAAGTGTGGAAGGAGAAGATCAAGCATGTGCTAGAAGTAGAAGGTCTGTGGGACCTGTTTGAAGGCAATGGCCAGAGAATTGTAGCAGGTAGAAGGATTGCAACCGTGGTTGCAAATGAAGGTAGCTCCTCCTCAACTGGAAAGCAATCTGCAGAAGGGCAAATTAGAGAAGTAAGCTCGAGAATGGTGCTGCCAGTAGAAGATGAAATAAAAGTGAGAGAAGCAAAGGACGTCATTATGAGCAAGGTTAGTTCAAGCATTGTTTTAAGGCTAAGAGGGATGTCACCAAAGCAAATGTGGGATTATTTGCTACTAACCTATGAAGAGAAAACATCTTCTCAAATAGATGTTTTAGAGAACGAGTTGAGAAGATTAAGGTATCATGAAAAAGACAATGTGAATGATTTTTTTCAGCAATTTGATAACATTATTGTCGATTTGGAACCAGCAGGAGTGATGTATACGCAGCAGGTACTGGCGATTTCTAGGGCAGTGGCAAGCCTTGGAACCATTGCAATCTTCATTAGGAATCGCCATTTTCTCTACTTTGCAACAACATCAACTACTTCAACGTTGTAATACAAATACATCAAACTTATGCCCGGCAACGCTGGGCACCGTTACTAGTGATGATAAAATTGACTAATACAAGTGGTTAAAATGATTATGAGACATGCCTATTCAATCAATAAGTCATTTTTGTATTGAGATGTGCCAGAATTTGTGCTCTAGGAAAAACTATTTGTGAGATCTAAGAACCCATTCTGGATGTCTTTCTTGCATACCATATGCGGACAGTAGGCAAAATCAAGGTTTTATTTTTTTTTTTCCTCCGTACAATGAATCATCCTAGCAGGACACGTTGTATGCAGTATATAAAACATAGTTATTTTGAGGGGGAGAGAGGAATGCATATTTGACATCATGATATTTTTGACGGCAACCTTCACGACAACTCTTCACAAAGGCAACTTACTAATACTAGAAGAAGAAGGAAGAATCTGTTTGCTATCCTTTTGAGACCAATTGAACATCGACAACATAAAAGTAGTTTACAACATCTAGAAGTTCTATTTTTGTGGCCAAAGAAGTCCAATTCATGTTTCAGCTGTTTTCGCTCCCATGCATGAAAATATTTTTGTTTCGGGTATATATCAAATGAAGCAACATATATTCATTGCATTGTGAGAAGGTCTCACTATAAAGGAGCATATATCAAATCGTGCACTCACTATGATCATAGGGATGCCAAAGCCTTTATGTATATTAGTTGTACAAGAAGTATATCATGCCGGCCTTCTTTTGTTTGACTTGTTTTCTGGTTTGAACTTTGGTTATTCGAGATAGTGCGTGGAAGTCTTAGTGTCAAAGATGCCTAGTTTGAGATGGTATAGCCTTGGTTTGGGATCTTTGAATTCTATTTGGGTCATGCATTCTATGCAAGAATGGTAGACCGTAGATTTGTGTTTCGCTAGTTAGGCACTATTGTTTCCTAGGGGTGGATTGTTAGGCTCATCCAGGATCGAGACAGAAGCCATGGACATGATAGCATGAAGAGAATTGAAGTACCACGGTAGCAAAGGATAATAGCCTTTAGACAATGGGTACTTTTGGGTAAATTATTATAAAAAAATGGTTAGAGCCATTAAATAAATTGGATAAAAAAGAAATGGTTCGAACCACTAAATACATGTAGAAAAAGGGGATACCATTGTCCAGCATCTCTGAGAACTACAACAGTGCAAAGGCTGACTAGCAACAGAACAGATGTCGAGCCCAAGTGAATCAGCCAAGGAAAATTACGTGTCACTACTTTGCATTCAAATTGCGGCGGAGAAACATGGCGACAGAGCAAAGATACCACAAAAAAAAAAAAAAAAAAAGAGAGAGAGAGAGAGAGAGAGAGAGAGACAGAGAGATAAATGATACTCGAGATTATATATGTTCCGATTAGCTATCTGTGCAAGACCAATCATGTACCAGCTTGGTTCAAAGAAATCTTGAGATCTTCCCCAATTGAACCATTCCTTTGATATTTCTGGGAGTCTTTTTAAAATCTATTCAACTCCATAAAATATATTTTATGGTTCTAATGCTCGTGAGGGGAACTTCCATGGAGATGGATTCGATCATTGGTAAGGTTAATCATTGGTTTAAGTTAATTTAAGGCACCACCGCAGAGTTTCCTGCTTTTACTCAATACAAAAAGGCCAAAATTGCAACGTGTTGTCAAATACAAGAAAAAAGGCCAAAATTGCAACGTGTTGTCAAATACAAGAAAATGGGCACGCACATTAGAGCCAATTTATCTCATTGTAAGGCATGAATATTCTCTCTGAGGAACCACTTAGGGAAATGGACTTCCTAGTCGTGATAAAATAGTTACATCTTACATGGTGATAAGCATTACACGGTACCATTGCATAAGGCAATACCACTCTCAATTTGTTTTTTAAAACACATCGATGCTCCTCAATCCACAGATTATCCTCAAATAGATCCAAAAGACTACAGCAAAAAAAAAAGGAAATAGATCCAAAAGATTGCAGCAAATAAAAAGGAAAATGAACCAGCTGACAACTTTACTCATGAATTTATTTCATAGGGTCAAGAAAATTCCGTTTAAATCCATTTATATTACATTCTCAAAATTTTCCTGCACTTGTACTCTTCATTCTATATACAAGATTTCATATACGAACTTCTTATAGCTAGGCAACAATACTTAGCTGACCTAAAGACACTTGGCTTTAATTTTATTGTCATATTTATTGAACATCTTTCGGATCGTCTTTAAGCACCGATGAGGGCAAAGAAAAGTCTTCTACTTGATTCAAAGTCTCTACCTCATCGTCATCAGGTTTCTGTAGAACATGTTCATTAGTCAATAATAAAAAGAAATCATGCAAGAGCTGTTCCTCATAGAAGACACATGACCAGTAAAGCACTTACCAGCATATCCAAATTGTAAAATCGATCCAAGAGATCTAGGACCTCATCAGCTGTAAACTGCTTGTTCAATCTGAGCATAATTTGTCCAGATATAAGAACAAAATATAGAAAGAAAAAAGTTGTACCACAAATGTTTTTTGTTCAAGACCTGCGCCTAAGATATTCCATCAGCCCAAAAAGAACGAAGTGTTTATGCATTCCTGTAAGAGCATATTCAATGCTAGTCTCAGATATCCAAGAGACATGGAACAGAGGCATGAACAAACCTTGCAATTTTGCTGGATGATAAATCTCCAAAGCTTCCAGTAGTCTCAACTCGAGTTCAACCTGCCGTAGACCTGCATTATTGATTATCTCATTCAGGAAACTGCAAGATAACCCAACCAGACCTAATGTTACCTTATGTGGGGATGAGGCAGATGATGGGGGAGCTTGTGCAGTTTGTAAATTGTGTGTAGAAAGAGCAGGAGCCCCGTCTTGCTCAGATCCTTCCGCTTGAATACCAGCCACTTGGCCATTATCAGTCATTGTGCATCCTACAAGAATCATTAAGATGGTAAGCAAAAGATCATGTCGCACAATTATCAATCATAAGGACTTTACGACAATCCTTGTGAATGTAGGTTGCAGATAAATGCATGACCATTTTACTCTAGACATCGGGATGGGGATAGATAAAGAGGAGAGTAGTCCATCCCGAGATGCTCTTCTCTTATAGTTAGAAAAGTGTACAAGTAATTTAACACGCACATCCAAGATACATAATCCTCAATTCCTGTGCCTTCCTTGCACAAACTCATCTCTTCCTTATAGGACCAATGTGCCTATTTCTGTATTTGAGAATAGACAAGGTTGTGTTTGTGTATAGCATAATGAATATCTGGTGGAAAGATATTTCAAAATAGTAGTGATGAGAAGCACAATGTCAAGGCCTCTTATTGCTGATGATGCATTGAATTCATATTACCACTGCCATTACTCAATTGACAAAAAGGCACTTACAAATTTTTCAGTGAAGCATAGATAGCGATTGTGGTACACTTGGAAATTATTTGTCTTAGACCTCCTGCACAAAAACAATTTAACCTCTTACAAAAGATTTATCAATTTCTGAACCACTCGACCGTAATCTTAGGTATTTCTTCTGCAATATGCTACATGCTTAAGTAAACGAAAATTCTGTTGCTTACAATCAAATACTGGCAACATCGAATATAATGGCCACCTTCAAAAAGAATCTACCATTAGTAATTGTGGATGCTTTTTAAAAGATCCCACGATCCCAGAATATTAATAAGAATCACGTCTTTATGTAAACTGAAGCAACCAACTCAACCAGCAAGTTCTTAGTACTGACATTCCCAGCATTCACATGCTTCTTGCACCTACTTAACATGTACTTTCACTTATTTCTACTCCCCAACATACTGGGATTTCAGTATGGTATTCGATCTAACGTAAGGAAAATGTCAAGGTGTCTTTCCTAACAGCCCTGCTGATGCATTGAATTCATATTATCGCTGTCAATACATAATTGACAAAAAGCACTTACGAACTTTTCACAGAAGCATAGATAGTGATTGTGATACACTTTCAATTATTTCCCCCCTGCACAAAAACAATTTAAGCTCTTAAAAAGTCATATTCATCAATTTCTGAACCACCTTAGGCGATTCTCCTGTGCTTAAGGAAACCTCATGCGAGTTTTCCCCATTATGTCTCTAGACATGCTTCCATATCGGAATGATTATTAAATCTAAAATTTATCAGAAATGCTGTAATTTTTCGACAATAAAAAATTTGGAAACACCAAATATAATGGCCACCTTCTAAAAGCATCCACCATTGATTGCTTGCGGTTTAGATTCCATTTCTCCCCAGGTTACTCAATCCATATTAATAGAGATGATATTTTATGTACGTTGTTAGAGAAAGTGAAACCAACAGATAAGGCATTTCGAGTTCTTAGAGACAATTATTATATTTGGGTGTCACGGACATTCCTAGCACTCCCATGCTCCTTGTACCTGACATGTCTTTTCCGTTAAATTGTATTCCCCAACGTTATTGGTTAATCAGGAACATCACTGACCAATCAAATCAGTTCTCAAGGTCCTGCTGTTAACTTGAAAAGTAGAATTCTATGTGGGGCACCAAGCTGCTGAAAAGCCTCTATAAAGAAACAGATTAGGGTATTGGTTAATGAAGCCTGGGAAGGACATCTAGGTATCCGGCAAAAGAGAAAATCCTTGAACCATAAGTCTGGAAGGGCGTTTCCTGATCATAGGTTTTAATCCAAATTCTTTTGCTATTCAGTTTAAAGGTAAAGAAAAGCTATCGGAAACGAAAGATGAAACGAGGGGAGATGGAATCGAAAATACCTCTGCAACCTAGCACGCACACTCGTCCTGTTGTTAAGAGACCTAATAACTTTTTAACCCAATATTAAGAGTAACGTGTTCATATCGTGCCACATGAGCCTACCTTCAAATGCAAGAACATAAGTTGCTAAATGCTAATGCAACAAAGGGTTGTCTTCAAATGAAACCCTGTTGGACCATAAAAACTCTTGCCCGGGTAATTTCACAAAATTTCCACCTCTTTTCACAAACGTCTCTCCAGGTTTAATTTGCATTCATGGGCTATTCTGCCAAGAGTTTTAAAACTGCTTTCATGGGCTTGCTATTCTGCCAAGATTTTGAAGCTTCGTGACTAGTGTAATCAAGGGAGGAGGGAAACATGAGTTCCTATCAACAGAATCATACTCAAGTTCTGGTCATAAAGACACTATCAAGATAAAGCTATGGTGCACAGTGATGATTTTAATAAAGACACTATCAAGAGAAAGCTATGGTGAACAGTGATGATTTTAGTGGCATTATATCAACATTTGATTATCACTATTGTGATTATCCACAAAGGAATTTGGGTAGTGCACACTTGGGATTTACTAAAGAATTTATGTAATGCTTGTAACGATGTCTAAAATTCTACCACCATAGCATCGTTAACATAGTTGACAAAGCCAATGTATAAACTCCAATTTTGCACTGGTACTTGTATACAAGAGTAATATTTCTCCAAATATATATGTAAAGACATCAAATGATGTGTTTTTACCAGTTTACACATATAGATTCATAGACACTATATAAGTATGACGTAAATCGAAACTTAAACCTTTACCTCTATGCTCCCTGACCATCTAGGTAACTCAATGGCTTTTAAGTAAATGATCTATTAGAGATTCTAAATCATTGAGAGAGGCGAAAAACTTAGTCAAGTTGGTAGAGTTCAGTAGGGTAAGAACTTGTGTCGCCACGATCCGCTAACCACCCATGGGGCCACTGTACTTCGGGAGGGGAGATGCAACCCTCCTACCTTGTCGAGCTAGGAGATGCAACCTGGAGAAGTCTCAGTGGGTGATACCTCAAGATTGCATTTTCGGCAGTTTACAATCACTACAGAGCCTATTCACTCTATCTGCAAAGTATGCACAGAAGGGGCGGATGGAGTGGTCAACCCTATCCATTGTCTATTGCCAGTCCAAGTCATTGCCATAACTTGGTCTGATCTATCTGGAGACCCCTAGCCGTCAATCGACTCCCCCTTGAGTCTGAGCCCGAGGTAGGAGCCTCCATTTGATGCGTGATGTACAATGTATCCAATGTATTGTGATGGGATGAATTACCCCTACCCTTCGAGGTAGTCATGTTACATTGTTGCTAGTGCTTACGTTGTTACGTTTGCTTCCACGACGTAGAATTCTATATAGGACGGGCTAAAATGACACCTTGTGTCACACGCTCATTCGTTTGGCCATCCCAAATGCGGGTTAGACGGAGGACCCATATGACGAGGAGCCATTGGATGGGAAAGGTCCTTCGGTCTACCGCATGGCTGCCATATATAGTGCAAGGAGTGTCACAACCTGCCACCTCCCACACATTCCTGCAAATTGGTATCATTGCACTTATCCCTTCCACAGAATACATGTGCCTCCTTTAGTACCTTGGGCAGCACAACTGTAAGAAGAGTAGTACTACCAACCCAACTACCAATAGACCTGGCCCTTGCGATTCTGAAAAAACACTTAGAATTTTCATGGTCTCACTCAGTGTACCATTTGAATTTAGAGTGAACGGCAGCCCCTCTTGCTTCCTCCTCCTCCATGGCTTTGGCTTTTCCTTCAAATCCTCCTCTATAGATTACGTATTTCTATTATGGGGATCTAGTAGCAACTCCTGTTTGATTATTCTTAAAAGGTTATACACATCATCTTTCTCTTTTTTGAGTTCCAATGACTATCTTTTCCCCACTTCTTAATCCACACCTTCATCATGCTAAATTTTTTACCCATGCCTTCATAAAAGGGAGGCATTCCGTATTAGATAAGGAGTCCAAGAACGTCCAAAAGGGTCTCCATAATGCTTCTTTCCCGAGAAAGGAGGTGTTAAACTTGAAAGGCACATGAACTCTTCTTCTTTGAGTGAGGATATTCTCCAAGACTAGCTTTTGTGGCACATGATCTGAATTTTGAGAAAGCAAACACTCCTTCAACATAGCATCTATCCATGAAGGAGGTTGTCCTATTGACCATGTAGAATCTATCGAGCAAGCAATATACCATGTCATGTTCTTTCTGCTTATTAGACCATGAGAATGTAGCATTCGATGGAAAAACTAAGGAGAAGCCAACATTGTTTAAAAGAGAGTTCCATACAATTTTCTCTTCTTGTAGCAACTTCATGTGTAGCCCAACTTTTTGGTCCCATATGCTAGTCATATTCAGACCCCCTTTAAGGATCCAATTGTCAACTCCCCCTCCTTGATGAGTTATCCAATGCTCAATTTCCCTCCACATAACTGCCATTTCTGTAGGTACATTAGAGGCATAGATATTTAGCAGTCCCTACATGCAATCCTTTGTTTCAAAAATGGCATCGATTCGAGCCATCGGATCGAGATTCTAGAAGGGGGCGAGCATGCATATCTGCATGCATGCATCGCATGCTTTTTCTGGTGGGAGATCACTATTTTAGGCGTGGTTCTTTATTAGCATCTCATGGGCGCTTCCTCGTCATCTCTCAACAATACATTGTTCTCTTCTCTTTGAAACCAGGCAGGGGAGGGACTTCTCTCTGCTTGGCTTGAACAATTTGGCGTCTCTTTTCATGTATGGCATGTTCTTTCTTTGCTTGACCTCTTCTTTGGCCTTCATCCTTTGATCCTCATCCTCGATCCCGTTTGCTAAAGAAAGTTCTCTTCTTTTCGGGAGTTTTTGTCATTTTCATGCGAGCCCCATTCTAGAATGGCATCGATCCGAGCCATCAGATCGAGATTCTAGAAGGGGGCAAGCATGCATATCTCGCATGCATGCATCACATGCTTTTTCTAGTGGGAGATCACTATTTTAGGCGTGGTTCTTCATCAGCATCTCATCGACGCTTCCTCGTTGTCTCTCAACTGTACATTGTTCTCTTCTCTTTGAACTCCCCCCCCCCCAAATTGTTGTTATTGTTTTTTCGTGTGGCACGCAGGACCAGCCCCTCGCTTTTCGAGTTTTGTGGCGTGGCATGCCTGAACAACCCCTCGCTTTTCAAGGTTTTTTTTTTTTTTTTTTTTTTTTTTTACCCTTGTGTTTAGTGTTGGTGATCTGCAGGTACAAAGTTAACAAGCGGCGACACCTTGGACTTCTCCATTCGTGGGTTTTTGGGAGCGATTTTCAGCAATACGTTTTTTAAAGCCCATTGCTGAAGGCTTATCACTAGGGTTTTTCCTCGAAAACGCGAAAGGATGAGGTTTTTTAATCCCGGTGATAAGCTTTCGGCAGGTACAACAACCAACATCTATTAGCATTGTAAACTTTGGGGTCCAAGTTCTATAATTGGATATTCCCTTTATTTTTTCTTTGTCGGTAGTTCACGTTTGTGCGGCTACCCACTATCCACCATTGTAGAAAATCTATTGAGAGATGAATGAGAAGCCTATCGGAGTTTTTGTCGTTTTCATGCGAGCCCAATTCTAGAATAACAACCTGCCACTCCCACAACTTCCTTCAAATTGGTAGAATACATATTCCTCTTTTAGTACCTTGGGCAGCACAATTGCAAGAGTAATACTACCAACTCAATGCCAACAGATCTAGCCTCAAAGTCTGGAAGCCTATGCTCTTGCAAAAAGATGATATTTTCCTTTAAAGATATGATAGCTCTTAAAACACGACCGCGCTTAAGGATCCCCCTGATACCATGCAAATTCCATGAGACAATAATCATTGATTAAAAATTGTGGAAAATCTAGCTCTATTATTACCATTCAAGGTACAATCAATGTTTTCCAACCATAATCCAATAGCAGCAACTATAAGAGATTGCATGCTCCATGCAGAGAAGACACTAGCATTAGGAAGTACAATATTGTCGTTACTCCTAACTAGTTTGTAGAAATGTACTATTTCCCTTTTTCTTTCTTTTTGTTCATCTACGCCAATTCTATCAAGATGACTCCATTTGCACATTACTTTTTGATCTGTCATTTGATGATTAGATGTATTTTCCTCTGGACGTATGGTTCCTCTTCAATAGCTTTACTCCTAGAAGTTTCCCTAGCCATATTCACACTCTTAGCCCCAAAAGTCTGTACTAAATCATTCAAAGAATGAAGGTCCACCATATCATCCATGCAATCTTCTCACTTTGCAACTATTTCATTCCAAAACTCTATCATCTCTTCATCGTGTGGCTCTTACAGCTGTGCCTGTTCAATGATTCCTCATCTGCTTTCAAAAAGGGCTTAGATGGCTTTTCCTTTCTTGTTGTGCCTTGAGTCTATCATTGCCCTTCCCATGCACCTCTTGCCAAACTTTTTGCCCTTGGTTCTGATCAACTACCAATTTTTTCAGAATTGTTCTCTTTATAGATAGCAATATCAATACCACCATTTTCAAGATTCACACTATTTTCCAAAGATTGAGAACGAACTTGCTACTTTTTTGCATCTCCAATATTGCAGGTGTTGCTAGTCGCTTATCCATTTAATTTGTTGATATACGTTCTCCTGCCAAATTCTTGTTGTTCTCACCCAACTGATGTTCCCCTCCATGTTATTGTTATTGACATTCTGCGAGTTTAGTCCCTCCTCCTGAGCACACTCTGTATTGACATAGATATGTTCACTCGTTTCCTCAACAACATTAAATGCCTTGTCTCTATCACCTTCTTTATGTTCATCTCTAGTGTCCACATTCTCTTGATTGTTGGTAGAAACAATTGAAACCTCCCAACCAAACTTGGGGTACATCCTTTTTTAGCTGCACCAAATTCTAGGACCTCGAAAAATAGAATGGGAAATATATGTACCAAGGCCATTGGCTTTAGAATGAGGAATTTGGGAACCAGCATATCAGCAAGGAGCTTTTCTATTTCAAAGCAGCATGGCAGTTTGACTCCAGTATCATTATCTGGGTGGGAGCACGCTAGGATGTACCAGTTTTTGTATCTATTGGAGGCCCAGGAACTACCCAAAAAACTACCTAATCATTGGGTACTTTGAGGGCTTGATAAGGTCTTATTAAACATGGAATTTGAATGTGAATGCAGTCTTTCTTGATTCTAACATCAACATCTTGATCTTAAGTTGAGGACTAAATGTGTTTTTGATTTGCATTTCCAAATTTTGAATTGCTTATAATAAAAAGAAAAAGAGAAAAGTACTCAGCAGTTAAGTACTCTATGTACTTTAGGAGGTGCCAAAAGTGGTACAAACCTAGCAAGCTCTTACCCATCTGGTGTGAAGCCATATAATATTGGTAAAGGATATGTCCCCAGCAAAACGATCCATTGCTCTAGATACCATCTTGTTTACCGTATCTTCCTTGTCGAATAAAATAAGGAATAAATTCTTACCAAGAGCTTTGATGGATTGGTACTAAGGAAGACGTAAACACTTTAATTGTCCTCCAGCCATGATCCCATTTTTTTTTAGATCCAAAAACCCTCCACTGTAAAAGCCTATGGCAGCTCTTGATATTAAATTTTTTGTGTATTCGAGATGCTTCTCATAATTGATTTCCACATATTTGATTGGAGCCTTTTGCTTTACCAAGTTATCATTGCTCATAGGATAAGCACAATTCTCTTCACTATGTGCATTGTGGTGTTGTTTTTGTAGGCCCGCGTCATTCCCACTTCTTTAAAAGAGCTCAGAGCATTATGGACTCTCTTGCTTCTAGGGCCTTCAAGAGCCGTTTGCTTTATCTATATGCTAAATCTAGGCCTTGATATTCTCTCTACAATATTGTCTTGTCTCCATGCTGATGAACTATTAATGTGTACTTTCGTCTCAGCACTCATATTCACAATCGTTTATGAAATGTTATTACCACCATTCACTTCATCTGAACCAGTTTGCTTCACATAATTTGCAGCCTCTACTCCAGCATGAAGACTCCATCTGTGTGTTGAATGTCCCCTTTGAGACTCTCCTTCTAATATAGCATTATGCATTATGGGATTTCCATATCCATATCCATAGAAGAACCTATCATCTCTATATTTTGAATTTGAGCAAGAGGAGAAGAGAGAACCATGTTGAAAGAAAATTGACCTGGCCCAACATTAAGTTTCCCGTTCTGAGATTTTCATTGCTATGAAGCTTGATCTTTACATTTTCCTACTATTATTGCATCAACCTGAGGTGCCAATTTTCATCTCATCTCTGCAAGCTCATCTCATCTCTACAAGCTTATTGTTTAGAGCAATATCCATCTCTTTTTTTCCTCCACTACTGCTATCCTCTAGCATCTCAGTGGCCAAGATCACCACTGTATTACTGCACCCTTTCTTCGTTTGCATATCACCAGCTAAACATTCTTCATCTGCCAAACCATTCTTGTCCTTTGTGCTCTTTGCACCTATCTCAGACACATCCAAATTTGCTTTAGAAATGGGGCTTTTGTAGGGAATTATTTTCTTGCTCAATCCAACTCTGGAAATTGGGGCTTTTGTAGACAGAGTCTTAATGAATGTCCCTGGCATCTCTGGACGAATTAGTGCCTCTGGCATCACTGAGCAGCTTCTGGGAGCATCCCCTGCCCCCCTGCAAACAAACCTGAACTCTGCCGCGGCAGTAGCTAACGCCTGCACCTCTGCCACATCCACAACATGGCTGCCTTTTACTAGATCCGTAAAGTACACCTAGACCACGTTCTGCTCCCATATTGAATATGGTGTTGACACGTGGCATGTTTCAAAACCCGAAAAGTTGTCTAATTGTTGCATTTTTAAGTTTTGTCCAGAAAGCCTAGTAAGAATGGTCAAAGGTTAATAAGAGGGCATAAGCATGCTACACCCTATCAAAAAGCTATAATAAAGGACCATAAAACTACCTAAAAGGGTACCTAATATTGGGCACTGGGTACTTGTATAATGCCTCAATAACTAACAAACGTTAAATGGGATGCATCTATTTTTTCTTTTAATAATATTGTCTTTATCTTAACCTTCAATATTGACATACGTTTGACTTTTATTTTGAACATTTGAATTAGTTTTGATGAAAAGAACATGGAAGCAGTACCCAACCCTGAAGTACCTAATGAAGGTACCTTGGTAGGTTCCAAAATGCATGAAACTGTGCAAGAAGCTATGGCGCAACTCCCTAATAAAGAAAAACTCAAGGCACAAGCTCCTATTGTATCATTGTCATCACTGAACCTAATTCGGCAGAGCCTCCGGCATCGCAAGACGCATGGAAAGAGGAAGGAAAATGAAATGTCCTTTACTTAAATATAAAAGGTGACGTGACAGAATGTGGCCTACGTGTACTCTACGTTAGGACAAAGGACTTTCGATCCATTTTCTGGGTTGTCAAGTGGGTCTCCGTGCTCCGACCCACTTTCCAGCCCAGAAAATGGACTAAAAGTCCTTTCTCTTATCCGAAGGGGGCCCTGGGCCACCGCTAAAATCACATGGATCAACTCCTCCAACAGCTGCTAAAGCGGCCGACTGTTCAGTGTCCGGCAACATTTCGTCCATAAGTCATATTTTTAATTTATTTCATTTCATTAATATCATGCCAAGAAAGACCCCCAAGTCCATGGGCGAAACAAAATAAACATGGACTAGTTTTATGTTTGATTTTCAAGTGTTTTGTCTAGCTAGAAAACCCTTATGCCTCAAATTCCTTAGCAACCTCAAAGAGTTCTAGTAATTCCTCTCTAGAGTTCCAGTAATCCTGAAGATAGGCACCTAACTCTGCTGGATGCATCTCAAAGAGCTCATGCAAAAATCTTCCAGATATTTTGTGTTGACATCGGACATCATCAAATGCAGGACACTCCAACATAGCATGGCGTTCATCCTCCACCTGACCTCCTTGACAACAAAGGCAGAAACGAAGTTCCCTTGGCTCTCGATTCTCACGACCCACTTCAATCTGTAACCGATGGGAACTAACTCGTAATTGAGCAATAAGCCTCCTTTTCTTTCAGCTAATCTCCTCTCGTAGATATGTCTGATCCTCACAAACCACCGTGGTATTTACTTCTCTTCGATAAAAATCTCTTTTTACCCCAGCTCTCCTACAGGCCACATCCTCTCTACTGCCTTTTCTATCCGGGAGACCTGTCAATTGAATACCCCAACTTTCTACCCATTGTCCGAGCTGTTCGTACCATTATGACTTTGATTCCCTGATTCAATCATTGCTTGGATGGGTAGCCGCTTCGAATCCATCTGTCGGAGTCTCATAAGATATAATAAGGTTTGATAGAGTGCCTCCACTTCTAATGGATACATCCCAGCCTCAACCAATACCATTTCATAAGGTGTTTGAGATTTTACCCCCAACTCCTCAAAAAGAAATCTCTTTTGCACTTGTTTAATCTCTTGCCACCTCGCCTTTGCAAGACATGGAGCCCATACTGGACATCCATACAACACAACTATCTGTATCATCACCTTGTACAACAACTTGCGAAAAGACCATTTATGGATCGGGGTTTTTTTTTTTTGAAGAACTTAATCTCAAATATATTAAAGAATCCATAAAGTTACAAATCGAGTGAGGAAAGGGACTGCCCCAAAGGGACAGAAATACCTCAACACTCCATATCTCCAAATAAAAACAACTCTCGCTACATCATACAGACTCACTCTACTCATCCAAATATGGCTCCCGAATACACATTCTATCCACCCTCTCCCCAGGGTCATCCTCCAATGCCAGGGGATTGACCCTGACCATAACGACCTGCCTAACGCCACAACCAAATAAAGATTTCTCCACAGATTTTCCTGGTACTAACGGTTGAACACTACAATCCTCTTTCTCCCCTATAACCACTTTTCCATTCCTCCAATGTAACCTCTGTACATCACGTCTTGCCTCCTTTAACCTTGTCTGCTCTTTCTTACGCTTCAGATATTGCTCTCTTGTCAAATCATCGTTTATCCAAATACTAGTCCCCTTTAATAAGGCACGTTTTCTCATGACCTCCAAACGATGCCCTTTACTCTGAAACTTGACTACAACATGCCTAGGTTGTGTTGATTCCCTGCCCACACGGAATGCATCAGCAATTCCATGCGTTTCAATACACATCCTATCTTTGACAATAGTCTGCACCTTCTTTATTTTCCTCAGACAATCCAGCCAAACGAAGATTCAAATCTCTGATATTCCATTCCTGACTCTCCAGGAGTTTATCCAATTTCTGCTGAAACTCTCCAGGATCTGAAAACTTATCTAGTTTATCTTGAGCAACGGAATATGCGTCATTCTCCATTCGCTCAAGTAATTCTTTCTTAAATTGAGCCATATCTGCCCTGATCTCACCCGTAAACTGTTCTATATCATCCCTCAAATCTTTCCTGAACTAATATAATTCCTGTAATAGATTCTTGTGCATCTCTCGAAACAAAAGCCTTCAACACTACTGAAACTGATTCTATCTCTGCTTTAGCAGAATTTCTAGGTAATCTAGGTGCACTGGCTACTGTTGCCATGAATCCAAAGAAGGACTAAATCGAACTTACCTCTGCTCAGAAACGGCTGCAAGATGAAGGTGCGTCCACTCCAACACTCGTCTCCCTATTTATCACCTCCCTATTTATGGATCCGGTTTTGCCTCCAAATGGTAAAAGCTTTATACAATGCACGCAAACCACCTGAAATCCTTTTATTTACCCCAGCATTCCAGCGACAATCATTGGTTACCTCAATTCCCAGATATTTATATTGTTTTACCTGTTCAAGCACCTCCCCATCAAACCACATATCCACATTTGCTCGGGAACCTATGATCATAACTTTTAACTTTTGTCTTGCTTTTGTTCACTGTCATTCCTGTATCCCTGTATTTTCAAGCCACTTTTGTAAAAATGGAAACTCCATTGGTTTTTATTAAAGATAGATAAATATATATTATTTTAACGTCCATAAGGACCCTACAGCGGGTCATAACATAGTGCAAGGAGAAAAAATGTGTGCCCTTTGTTTCTTGTCCTTCTTGAATTTGCCCGGATCAGATCAGGTAGACCTCCTGATCGCACCAAAACTCTAAGCCCTAACCCTACTGGTGGCCGTCTAAGCTCTTACTATTAGACCAAGGAAATGCAAATTTTATGAGCTTGTGGGAATAAAATATAACTGAAGATGCCAAGTAAATTGCAGTTACTAAGAATTTTCATTAATAACCAAACAACTACTCACATTTTAGAGCGAGAAGACTTCGTGTAGCTATTCATGTATCCCAATGAATATTGAAGTCAATTCAATTGTATTGAAATCATGCCCAATAGCGTGTAAGCCTTTGATAGACATTCTGATTACGTGAAACTCCAGAGAACCATTAATTCCACTACTTTCTAGGCCCAATACTTAGAGATATCCTCTAATTCATATTTGGAATTGAAATACCAAGGCGTAAAGATGGAAATAATTACATAGTTGTTAGGATAATTTTGTCCATAGCGATCTTTGGGGTATGCTCCCACACATGCAAGATACATGTGGCTGGGCAATATATGTACTAGGTAATAGTCATGTGGGGGGCTTCTACGCCCCATAAAAATTGAGGCGACTCCGCCAGACAAGGCGGCGCACAAGCGGCGGAGCCGCGAGTAAGCTGCCGAATCTGGCAGTGCCGCCGAGATTTTTTTCCAGGGGCGTAGAAGCTCCCCATACGACGAGTGCAAATTTTTGGAGGGTTTTGTTTTGGATGGTTTGGAGGGCTTTTTGTACCTATGATATAGAATTTTGAATTAGATCGGCTTTGGTATGTTATACTGATGTTTAAATCTTGCATTGATTAGCAACATATTATGAAGTTGTTGATTGATTAGCAACATATTATAAAGTTGTTAATTGCAACATATTATAAAGTTGTCTCTCTGATAACACAGTTCCATTTTGTTCTAGCAAGCTAGACAGGTACTTACTAGGTACTTCTCATTACATGCAGGCTCAGCAGTCAAATGTCAAAGTTTTTCAGTCATGCATGCTGAATGCTAATATCGACATTTGGGGAACCAACTTTATGGCTCTAGTTCTCTACAACAATCAAACCATGCAATTATTTCGATGGTCTTTATTCCAATGGCCAAATCACTTTACTTCTCCTGCAGATATATCATGCTATTAGAACTATTTCCTGCGTACATGGCTTAAACATGTCATGTCCCAAACTCGGGCAAGCATGTACACGCATGGTCTCCACGGTCACTGAAGTAGACACGAGAAACAGAGCGGACACTTTACTATCAGTTTCAGCCCCGAATTTATTACATAATTCGATTTCTTTCCCTTCCATTGGTTAATTTCATATTTACACCTGCTCTCTG
>JAANSK020319039.1:0-18949 GCA_011763485.2 Isoetes engelmannii
GGCATGCTCGCAGGCGCACATCCGCTCAGGCACACACAGGGACGCCATCCTTCACTGCCGCCGCCCCAACGCCATCCATCACTGCCAGCGCTCAGGCAGGCCTCAGAGGCAGCGCCTCAGGCAGGCGCCAGGAGAGGACAATCTGCCACCTTTTTCTGCTGAAATTCAATTCAATAAGAAAGATTTAGAACTCGTGGTGTTTATGAGCTCTTAATTTTTATTTTTATTTTATTGTTGAAAGATTAACTTCTGCTGAAATGAAAAAAATGTGAGGTACAACCAGAGATTTCGTATATAAGAATGTTGGTTTTGCCAACATTCCTGGCGTGGAAACGTGCCGACGCGCGTTAGCAAGTTAGGGTGCATTCTGTGCCACGTGTCGCTTCCAAAGTGGCCAAAAGTAGAATGGAAAACAGAATGTTTGCTGAAAAGTGGAATGAAAACCGGAATGTTTGTTGAAAAGTGGAATGAAAACCAGAATGTTGCCTAAATGTCCCATGCACACATTCCTAAAAAAGAATGATGGACACACGTGGTGCGACGCGATTGACGGAGAGGGCAGAATGCACCCTAACTTGCTTTTACGTATATAGGAAACCAGGCGACGCGCGGAGCGCGGAGCCTGGTTGACATCCCAGGAATGTCAAGTAAATTGACATTCCTGTAACGTGGATGATGCTGACTTGTCATTCTGCGTGATGAGAATGCAACTAAATGTGATAGAATGTAAGTAAAAAGTGGAATGTAAGTAAAAATAGAATGTAAGTAGATGTAATGTACATTCCTGGAAATAAAAATGACACGTGTCAATATAATATTGGACGAGGGGGCAAGAATGCAAGTAAGTGTTGTTTACGTAGGAAATGTGTACAAATGAGCAGAACGAACCGGCATGCGAAAACTCCTTTTGTTTTTGAGAACTCGAATCCAAACAGGTGGAATTGCACAACACGTGCTTATATGCGTACTGCTAACAACCGGCCATAGCCAGTCATACATAATACTAGAATAACCTACCTGTCAGTTTTGCCGGTAGGTTCGGCAAGCTTCCCATGCCAAACCTGTTAGCCTCGGCAACGCCTTAGGGCAGAAGGGGGGCCGGGACTAGCATTCCCTCCCTTTCCTTTTTTTTTGCCACTCCTTCTGTTTTTTCGCCTGAGGCAAAAGCCTGCCGATTTGCAGCCTAGAAGCGGCAATCTTCTTCTTATTCTTAAGGACGCCGGAGTTCCAATATTTGAGCCCGTGCACCCAAAAGAATTGGCTTTACTTCCTCAAAATTGCGCGCAAAGAGGTCCTATTTTTTTCTTGGATTGTTGGATTATCTGTTGGCTCTGTTTCCGGCTTTTCAGAATTGATTAGTTGGTGCTGCAAGTCTGATTATAGCCACAGGTTATCTAGGGCAAAGTGGGCGAGGTAGGTTATACTTGTTGAAGCTAAGGCCGCACTTGCATGTTGGCATTGGAGAGAGCGCTGTGGATCTGCCACCCTGCAGATCCAGTACAGCCCAAGGCTAGAATTGAAAGCATAGGAGGAAATTAATTGGGTTATATATGTCCCATTATCAAACTAAGGGGGATCAGTCCAGGAAAGGTGGACGAGTAAGCGGTGGTGGAAGTCATCAGAAAGTTGCCTTTGTTTCAATAAACAAGGGCGGTGGCGCCGGAGGGCCTGGCCCTTCAGCAAGCGCCCCCCCTGAAGGTGTAGGACATCAGCCTCAACGTCTTTCATCTGAGGCAAGGAATAGACAAGACACGCAGTACGTACATTTTGCCTCAAAGTGTCTGAATGGTTCTAGATTGTATAGCAAATAGGTTTATCTGTTAACCATTGGCTTGTGCTAACCCAAGAATATTATAATGGTAGAGTAGTTAATTGTGTAGTTACTTTGAGACACGATGCTCATGACATATTGAACTTCTAGAGAACAAAGCTATTTTCTATAAGGATATGGGGTTTGGGTGATGCATTTTGTAACTAATTTTCGTTTGCACCCTTTTGTGTGTTATGTTTTGCAATACTTTTCACCTTTGGATGCTTCATTGTTGGAGTGACATGATTTTGACAACATATAATTGATATAAACTCCTTATAATTCATGCATTTCTATCTGCATTCCTAGGTTTGTTTTTCTGTTTTGTTGAGCAATGCTGTATTTTGTTGCAGAAAAACGGGGTAATGGTTCCAACTTTCACATCTTGTATAGCACTATTTAGTGTTTATTGAAGGCATGATTGGCTAAAAGCTTGCATGCCTCAGGTTTAGTACCTTTGGGTTGGCCATGTAATGCATCATTGTACTGCTACTGATGCTTATAACCTGGGAATTACTTGGTGAATCTGGATTATGGAATGAGTAATAAGTGATAAAGTTCATGCTTATTTATGTATTTGAAGTTGGAAAAGGAGTTTAGAATTGCCTAATTTTTCTAAAGCATTTGATTCTGACATGAGAACTGGTGCATGTAGCAAACGAGCTAATGGGCCCCCAGTTTCCTCTAGAGGTTCATCTTCAACGGAGTTTTCAGCTGCATCACAAGTTCCGAATGCACAATCTCTTCCAGGTTTTTTATGGATTCTACTAGTTATTTAATGGTGCATTTTGGCAATGTCATTTTAGAACAGTGGTGGATTCTGCAAGTCACTTTTTGTAGATCCTGTTGTTTATATAATGGCTTGTTTCAGCTGCAGGGCATGCACCCAAACAGAGAAGCACAACTGTTACAAATGCTAGTGATGTGCCTGCCAGACCCTCTGCTACCATTAGCATTTCATCAGTTTCTGATGGTATATTGCCAACTGTTCCTAGTGCAGGTAGGTGATTTTTGTGTTTGCTGCTTCATTTTCCAATTTTGACGTTTCTTGATTTGATACAGCAACACCTGCAGTCCAGTTCCAGTTTGGGAGCATAAGTCCAAACTTTATGTGTCCTCCAATTCCTCTTCAGGTACAATTTTAGACGTTCATATTTAATCAGAATGTGTTCCTTACATGAAGATTGTTGATGTGGAACAGATACCTCCGCGGACCACCTCAGCTCCACCAAATCTTGATGAACAAAAAAGAGAGCAGGTTTGTGGTCTTTAACTACGTGCTTTGATATCAAGAAGAGAGACTCATGTGGTCTAATAGACGGTTCCACCCTTCTTAGGCACAATTTGAAGCTGCTCGCCTTATAACAACCAGAAAACAACCAGCAGATGTTGATGTACATGAAAACCATGGATTTGCCTTACCACGGGCAACTTCCGTTGCACAACCATCTATATCGCACAGTAGTTTGGCCCCTCCAAAAGCTTCTGCGCCCTTGATACAGGGACACATGCAGCCGTATAATCAGCCACCTATACAGAGCACAGGACTCATGCAGCAGCAGCCCATTCCTCCGCAATCATTTCCACAGCAAAATCAAGGAGTAAATTATGGTCCGCCTATGCTTCCTCATCATCTTGCTCATCTTGGCAACATGGCTCAAATGACACATTCAATGGGGCCACAAATTGGAACTGCTATGGGACCTCAGATACCTCTTGGAGTGCCCAGTTCTCATTACGGGGCTGCACCAGCAAATCAACAGTATTTTCAACCCCGGGAAAGCAAGGCCATTAAAATAGTTCACCCACACACCCATCAGGAGATCACTGTACCCGCATCTTCATCATCTTCTAGAGGGTTCAATAATGGTCAGTCTCAAGTTAGGCCTGCTGTGGGATATAGTAGTGGTAATCCTTATCCAGCCGTGCAGAATGGGCCATATGGTGGTATCTTATATGCATCTCAAGGTGGTATGTCAGGAGGCCCTCCTTCAAATGCACCTACAGGAAGGTACTCTCATGTACTTCCGGCAGTGCCACCTGTCAAACCCGTTGCAAACTCAGGTCACAAGGTCAGTACAAGCTCTACTTTGTCTGTTAGCGAGAAGCCAAAAAACGAGCAAGCCAGGTCTGTAGCAGCAAGTATTAAAGATTCTCATAAGACGAGTAAAGAAAATTTTAAGGTGAGCAAAGAGCAGAGTCAACAGCATGCAGAAAATGATCAGAAACTAGCTGTCTCCAAAGAGAAGAGCAATGATTATTTATCAAAAGCTGCCAATTCTGGTACTTTTAGAAGGTCTAGTCAGGAAACTGTGGATACGGGGAAAAGTTTTGGTCAAGGTGGGATTATGGCAGAGAATATTGATCGGAGAAAGCCTAGTCATGATTTTACAGATATTGTTGGGCAAGAAGCCAGGTGTGCAGGAATTTCAGATCGAAGCCTTGAGAGATCTAATATCCTTGATACTGTACCTGAACTGCAGTGTACCAATCAACAGCCTGAACAGAGAGAGCAACATGAGGCACCAGCTTCTATACAATCAAATGGGAAACAAGAGGTACCACGGCAATTGCATGGAAAGGCTTCAAACTACAGCGAGGAAGAAAAATTAGAAACCAAGCATCTACCTGCGGTTTGCATTACATTTGACGGTGCAAAGCAAGAATGTGAAGATGTTAGTGCAAGCTCAACGCTTGTTGCCAGTGCTAAAGAGATGAAATGGCAGCAACGACATGTGGCACCGAAGCAGGCCATGCAACCAGTAAATATGAGGGGAGAAGGTGCCACAGAATTGGAAAATAAGGGTCAGTTAGCTTTGGATTCAGACAGTGTGGTCAATACCAAGATTAAAGCTGATGTTGTTAGTTTGGATGTTCTTGAATCTGTCAGGGATTTGGAAACTAATGGTCAATTAAGTTTGGATTCAGATAGTGTGGTCAATAACAAACTTAAATCTGATGTTATTTTGGATGTTCTTGAATCTACAGCCAAGGGACAACAAGAAGTGCCTATGCAGGAATTGTATGTACTAGAGCCACATATAAATGGTCATGATGATCTATCACGTGGGCTTAATCAAGAGGACAATGAGAGATCAGAACATTCTCCAGAAGCTAATTCTCTTACCATGAAACCAAATAATGAAGGCACCTTATCGACTGTTTCTGGTTTAGAAGGAGAAAAGGCAGCTGTTGAGTATGATACTGCCTTTGATCATAAAGTTGTACATAACCAGGAAAAGGTAGCTTTTCCGTCAGAGAGATCTAAGGTTATGCAGGATGACATACTAGATGACAGTGTTAAAATGCTCAAGGAAAGTCTAGCTTCAGCGGGAGATTTGAAGGGTACATTGGATGACAATCAGGATAAAGAAGGTCCTGTAGAAATTTTTGAGGAGGTCCAGAATCTGCAGCAGTTAAGCAGTCCAGAGTCTCTAGATGCTGTAGAAAAGTCTGAGGAGGTCCAGCATCTGCAGCAGGTGAGCAGCTCAGAGTCTCTACATGCTGCAGCTTCTCAGAAGCCTGCAGCTGGAAGTTCCAGCACTGAAAGTTTAGAGGATCTTTCCAATTCTTTCCTTGAGAACTTGGACTTGGATGCTGTGAAGACTTCCGCTTTTGAAAACGTAATAGTCACAAAGCAGGTTGAGGAATCTCCGAAGAACATACAAGCTGTAATTGAAGTCAAGGCAGGGAATAAGAAGAAGAACAGGAAACAGACCCTTGCTAAGGCTGATGCTCTTGGCACAACGGCAGATCTTTACAATGCCTATAAAGCTCCAGAAGTCAAGAAAAATGATGAAGTCAAGCTGGTTGAGCATCCTGTTGTGGATGTTGCTCTCGATGTTAAAAAATCCGCTTCACCTTCTCCAAAGAAGACATCGGTCCTTGAAATTGATGATTGGGAAGATGCTGCTGAACTTCCCACTCCTAAACCTGCAGGCTCTGACAGTACTTCAACTGAAACACACAGTAAAAGATACACAAGAGATTTTCTTTTAACATTTCGGGATCAATGCAAGGGGCTTCCTCAAGACTTTGGTGGAATGGTTTCTGATGACGTTATTGATGGCTTGCTCTTTCTGCCAGCTGGTGTAAATACCTTGTGGAACGAGACTCTGGGGAGCCCTGGGCGGATGCTTGATAGATCTAGTTCCAGGCGAGGAATGGGTGGGGTTGGTCTTGAAGAAGACAGATGGGCAAAGCCAGGTGGCTTTCCTCAGTCTCCTGGTCATGGTTTTGTTGACGGAGGGAGAATGTATCGTGGTCAGTTTCCTCCATCTCCAATTGTGACTGGTGCACGGCCCATGATGCCTCCCTTGGTGGGCATGCCCTTGATGCCAACACCGACAGGAACACGAGGAATTGATGCCGACCGTTGGCAACGAGCTCCGCAGAAGGGCATTTTTCCTTCTCCACAAACTCCTCTTCCGGCAATTCACAAGGCAGAAAAGAGATATGAAATCGGGCAAGTGTCTGATGAAGAGGAAAAAAAACAGAGGCAAATTAAAGCAATATTAAACAAGTTAACTCCTCAAAACTTCGATAAGCTTTTTGAGCAAGTAAAGGCAGTAAATGTTGAAACGGCAACCACTTTGAATGGGGTGATTTCTCAAATTTTTGATAAGGCACTGATGGAGCCCACCTTTTGCGAGATGTATGCAAAATTTTGTGTGCAGTTATCTGTGGAATTACCAGAGTTCAGTGAAGATGGAGAAAAAGTTACATTTAAAAGGGTACTACTGAATAAGTGTCAAGAAGAATTTGAACGGGGAGTGAGAGAGCAGCAAGAGGCAGAGAAAATTGAAGGAGATGGTCAAATAAAGCTTAGCAAGGAAGAACGAGAGGAGAAAAGGTTGAAGGCACGCCGGCGGATGCTTGGAAACATAAGATTCATTGGGGAGCTGTATAAGAAAAACATGCTTACTGAACGTATCATGCATGAGTGTATTTGTTCCCTCTTGGGTGTCAATGAGCACCGAGCTGCTGCTACTGAAGAGCCCGATGAGGAGGATGTAGAAGCACTTTGTAAATTGATGGCTACAATAGGCAGAATGATTGATCATGCAAAAGCAAAAAGCCACATGGACTCTTACTTCAAAACCATGGAAACCTATTCAGTGAAGGAGAAGCTTCCGTCTCGACTCAGATTTATGTTGAAGGATATAATAGACCTTCGCAGGAATCATTGGCAGGAAAGGAGGAAGGTTGAAGGCCCAAAGAAAATTGACGAGGTTCGCAGAGATGCAGTGCAGGAGAGGAGTCGCGACCGTGACCGTTCTCTATCCCGAGGTATGAGCATGGGAGGAGGATCCAGGAGGGGTGGACCTGCAGATTTTTCAAGCCGTGGTCCTATATCTCCTTTCCCAAGTTCAGTCAACCGTGGACCACAGCCACCCAGCAGAACAGCACAGGATGTTAGATTCGAAGACAATAGGTATGTGCCAATGGCTCTTCCAAGATCTTCTGATAATGTGGCTCTTGCTCCCCAAGGCATGCTTGGAAAGAGTGCTGCTCGTGGTCAACCTGCAATTGGAAATCCTTACATTGGGATGCCAATGGCTTCAGACCGAGGAGTTCATGGATTCAGGGAAGAAAGTCAACTGAACACAGATTTTCGTAGTTTTGAGTACAGCCATCCTGACCGAGCAGGACAACCTTACCGTCCTGGAACACCCCCAATGCAGGCGAGCAGGACATCTACACAGCCGGTGCATCATATGCTGTCTCATCGTCCAGTAACGCCAACAGGTCTATCTTCCAGCCGGCCTAATTCTGCTCCCACATCTCTACCAGAGGAACAGCTAGAGAAAAAAAGTGCTGCAACTATTGATGAGTACTACAGGTACTAGTTAAACATTCCTTGTATAATTTGTCTCTTCCTTTCAGCAAGCCTAATCGTTTTTAATGTCCTGTAGTGTGAGGAGCATGGAGGAAGTTGCGATGTGCATTGGAGAGTTGAATGCACCAAGATTCCACTCAAAAATGTTGTCTATGTGGTTGAAAGATTCTTTGGAAAAGAAAGACAATAATAGACATCTCCTGGCCGACTTGATAATATATCTACAGCAGCAAGTTATTTTGAGTCAAGATCAAGTTATTCAAGGGTGAGGCTTAATTCCTGTTTGCTTTTATAGTTTTTGATGGTGGACATATATTGTATTTCTTTTCTATGCACATACAGCAAGATTCTAATGTGTATAACTTTCTCATTGCAGTTTTAGAATGCTTCTTTCTACTTTTGATGATACAGCTGTTGATGTTCCGAAGGCACCTGAGTATGTTGCTACAATTATAGCAAAAGCAGTGAATGGCGGTGTTTTTACTCTTAGTCAAGTTTGGAAACTTTTAGAGGAGAGTGTGCTCGATGATGATTGCTGGTTGGAGAGTCGTAATGCTTTGGAAATTCTTGGCGGGGTTTTAGATAACATTAGGGGAGAAAAGGGTGAACGTGTGATGTTGGATCTGTATAAACTTTCAGATCTTCATATTGACTCATTCATTTCAAGCAATAGCAGCAGGAAGTCTGACTTTGATGCTATGGTAGAGAAGAAGAATCTTCAATGTCTTCATCTAGTAAGTTAAAGGTTTATGTATACATTCTTTGACATGGATATGGGCGATTTGCATCCTTCGCGTCTGTCATGAATATAGAGTTAAAAATATTAACTTTCTTTCTCCTTGCTATCCAGTTGAGCGGCCGATAGATATGTGCATCTAACATAAAGATGCGCATGACTGGAGTGGCTTAACACATTTCAGGCTGATCCTTGAGGTGTGTTGACTATATACTTCAAAAGAAAAATGCTTTTAGGGGTGGTTGGCTGCTTTATCTGAAGACGTCCAGCTCAATCATTGTTTGGTGGGTACTGGCCAGTATAATGGACCGGCCTTAATTGAGGCCATTTATAAGCAACCGAAATGGACTTGAATCAAACTGCTTCTACCCATACAAATTCGGTGCTGCTTGGAGCCATTAGAGTGAGGGCCACCAGGTTGGTGCATCCAATTACTCCTTGGGCATACAATACCATACAAAGGATAACATTGAGTCTCAGGCTGATTTTTTCCGCAGTGACTCAGCCTGCCTGATCGGATGATTAAGAGGATGCAGGAAGGCCAGTCTTATAAGTGTCCATGATGAGCACAATCTTGCGGATATGGAAGGATGGCAATATATCAGACCTTTTGAAAAATGGGATGTGTGCTCAAAGTTTTTGGTTCTCTCTCAATCTGTTTATGTTTCATGTGTAGAAATCTGAAACTGTTCTCACACTTAATTTCTTCTCCCTAGATCATTTGTATGTTAGCTTTTGTAAATTATTGTGCAGCTGAATTGTGTTTTCAATGGTGGCTTCAGATTGGTGCTTACAATGTATTTTTGCATGTTTTTGTAGTTGGTTCTGAACTTGATGGCGGTTCTAATCTGTTTAAATGCTTCTATTGTATGGCCATTAAAATGCTCATACAGTGGAAGTTATGAATGGAAATTGTTTGATGGTTTTGTTCAGATGCGTAACTTACGAGTTACAATTGTGTATACATTAAAATATCACGTTCATTTGTATGACTGTCTTTTATTGAATCCAGCAGCTTTATTGTCTTATTTAGATGCATCTGCAGTTTTTAAGGGAGAAGGTTTGTCTGCCCTTTGTTTGCTTTTGCTTGCTTTTATGGCTTAATTTAGTTTTATCTTTATGCATAGGGTTCTGTTTGAAGGGAACCCTTGGTGTAATGGAGCTTGTAGTTTTGATGGCTTTGGAGCCTTTTCCAGAAATGGTATTTAGACGCTGGTATCTTATGGATTTGAAGAGCCTACAGCTCAATGGTTGTGATTGTGGATCTTGGGCCT
This sequence comes from Isoetes engelmannii, assembly GCA_011763485.2. Taxonomy (NCBI): domain Eukaryota; kingdom Viridiplantae; phylum Streptophyta; class Lycopodiopsida; order Isoetales; family Isoetaceae; genus Isoetes; species Isoetes engelmannii. The sequence continues at coordinate 9,660 of JAANSK020319039.1, forward strand.
GTGGTTGCGGAGGAATGTAAGCTTGTGGCGGTAAGGAGACATGTTTAAGAAACATGTTTTGGTTTTCTTATTTTGCAGATAATACAATTGAGAACAGATTTCTAACTTGTCTGTCCTATAATCCTTTAAGGACTTCATGGCTACTGCAAGTGGGCAGGGACTCGTGTTGTTTGATTGTGATTAAGTTCAGAAAGTGCTGCAAACTATAGCAGGAAGAACATTGATCCTTACAGTGTGGGATATATTGACTCTTAAATTCATTCCATGTGAATTAAAAAGTATCATCTATTAGCATCAGGTACTTTATAAGCATCAGATACTTCTGAGTTGACAAGGACCCCTTAAATTGGGAAGTGAAGTAGAAAGTTTACTTAAACACAGCTGATTATAATTTTATATAAGATATATAATAATAAATAAAGATATAATAATAATTGGTCTGGAGTTAGTTTTTCAGTACCTTTTCCATTGAATAGACGGAAGGTAAATTATGGGGGTTGAATGGAAGAAAGTTGCAGTTTAAGATGTTAAACAAGTGGCTGCTCTACATATATCCATCTCCCCAATCAATTTTGTGTGAGAGTGCTGATGTCTACGAACGAAGAGAAGGTAAACAACAGAAGGGGTCTTGATGTTGATGGAATGTGAGTAGAACAATGAGCCTCCACCAACCGTAAATCAAAGGGAATAAAAGTAACCAGGTCATGCATGGTTGCTTGGATTGGTTCACATTATTGGATGGCTACTAAGAAACAACCAGATGAAGGCCAGATGAAGGATAAAGGGCCATACCCCACTGGTAGGTAAAATTCATGCTGAATGTTTCTTTAAGGTCATCAAGGTGGTGCTGGCATAGCCCACGAAGAAATATAGAAGTTTTTTTGATGATTATGAAATCTTTTTTTTTTTTAGCACGCCAGCCCAACCAAGCCTACAACCTTTCTTGCAATTCTAGCCTATCCACGTTGCACTTCCATCTCATCAAAATATTAGGTGGCATGCAAATATACCATTAGATCTAATTTTTTTCTCATCCACGACCATGAAAATTAGAAAAAGCCAAAAATTGGAGAACGGAGATGAGAAAGGATATGTTCAGGGGTCGACGCATCGAGCGAGACAGTTTAGATAGGTGTGCATTTTTCTCGTAGCTCTGCAATTGCGCAAAGCTTGCCGTTTTTGTCTGTGTTCCTCCATTTCTCCTTTTTCCTACATCGGTAAACAATATTTCATGATTTATGACTTGGTACAGAAAGAAGCTTGCCACAACAACGAAAAGGCCATTTGAGCTTATTCCATAAGCTGCAAAGCAGAGTTGAGGCCTGAAGAAGCATTTATTTTACTGCTTCATTTATTGATGATAATCTTAGCGTTAGCATACAAAGGCTAACAATACATAGGTCTTGAAAAATTGGAGTTTTGAATCCTCCGGAATTTTGGGACCTGGATAGGTAAAAGTCTTTTCCTTCCTTTGATTTCAGTTTCGCTTCTTTTTAAGTTGGACTCAAGGATTGAAGGAGCCATGACATAGCTGTATTTCCTTGTGCAGCGAAGATATAGCAAACATGGCAATGCTAGGGTTTTTTTCCATGAGTTGCGCTATATAAGTTCTTCAATGGGATTGAATGCTTTCACCCGTGCTCTAGCCTTGTTTCACGCTTCAATAGTAGAGGTAAAAAATGTTTCCTTAGCTATTGTAGATTGATGTAATCCAAGCGGAATAATTGCCGAAAGTATATGTTAGATCGATTTTTAGGTGAAAAGCTTCTCCTCCATTGATTTCACTTTCTCTTCTTTTAAGTTTCCATTACTCAAGGATTAAAGGAGCCCAAACATCATTGTATTTATTTGTGCAGACGAATATATGGCAAACATGGCAATGATAGGGTTTTTAAAACTTCCATGCCTTGTCCTGTAAGTTCTTCAACAGGATTGGATGCTTTGAAGAACTAGTCAACATCGTCCCTGTCATTTGCATTCCTTAAAACCGGCGCTACAGCTTTGTTTCGTGCTTCAATAAGGTAGAAAATAGAGTAGAATGCCTCACTTAGTTAATTTTTTCCATTTTCTATATTTGTACTTGACATCCTTGTTTCACGCTTCATAAGTTTTATATATTTCACACTCATATTGAGGCATATAACTTTATAATATGCATATTTTATTTTTGCAGAAGGACCTTATATCAAAAGCGTTGCTGCTGATCCTGACTGTGTCTCTAAGCTTTCAGAAGCTTTCAGGTAATTCCTTCACATGTAACTTTAGGCCTGTGCACTTGGCAATTGCAAAGCCCTTCATATAGATCTTGCTTTCAATGACCTTTCTAGCCCTCTCCATGGCAACCTAGCTAAGTTGGATCTAATTCTTATTGCTTCATAATGCCTTTGGAAATGGACCATTTTCCGTATTTTTACTTGGTTACATCCTTGTTTCATGCTTCATAAGTCTTATATATTTCACATTCATATTGAGGATATAACTTTATGATATGCATATTTTACTTTTGGAGATGGACTTTATATCAATGCTTTAGGCCTTTGGCTTTGTTTCTATGCCAACAGCTTTTTTCCACTCATGTTAGTATGGTTCACTGATAGATTTACATTACTTGCCCTCAATCATTAGAATATTAGCTGCTGATCTGGAACCATCCAATAATCTCTTATAGGACCAATCCCATGGTGTTTTTGACCGCTCACTTCTATTATTTTTTTTAGCTTGGCAAGTTCTCAAAGGTATGGTTCCATATCTGCTGCACTTGGCAATTGCAATAGCCTTCATATAGATCTTGCTTTCACTGACCTTTCTAGCCCTCTCCCTGACAGCTTAGCTAAGTTGAGGGAATTATCTTTTCAGGTCAAGGATCTAATTCTTAATGTTTCGTAGTGCTTTTGAAAATGGAATGCTTATGACTTATTGGAAATAGACTTAGCATAGACTGCTTATTCATTTGTAATGTTCCTGCAACTTTAAAACTGCCCAGAAATACGTGCTTGTGTTCAGACAGCGATAAGTTGACTTATACTTACTGGAATTAAGTGATTCCAATTGCGTTGGAAACTAAACTCTGAGTTGATCATTTTTTGACTTTGAATTGCAAAAATCAGAGCTTTATACATGGAGAACGACCCTTCCAATGACTAAATTCCTTCTTACGATTATTAACTTTGGGCCTGCGTTGTGAAATCATAGAGCTTCATCTGTTACATTTATGGAAGCATTCATGCCACTATGGTTCTTTTATTGCCCTCTTACCATAAGCTTACTACTTGTTTCTTGCCTTAAAATGTTTAGGTAACAATCTTTTGTTGAACTATTGCAGGGACAATTGGTAACATCATCTGCATTTGCTTTATTATGTTATATTTGCTCGCACTTAGTTAATTCACAGTATGACTTTCACCACATGCCTTCAATAGTTTGTCAAGCAAGTAATCTTGATGTCATGATGGCATATGAAGAGGATATGGTGTTGAGATTTCAAATCCTTTATATTGCGCTTGCTTTATTGTTTAGACTACTTGTTTATATGCATACTCTGTAGTGCCACAATCAATCCTGCTTGAAGCTGAAGCTAGGGCTAGGTACAGAGCTACATTATATTTGCTTGCTCCTAGTTAATTCATATGGTCAGTTCAGAGTGTGAATTTTACCAGATGACTTCAACAGTTTGTGAAGAAGTAAACATGATGGCATAGGAAGAGGATATTGCAGGTACCTTTTGTTTGTTTTCAAATTTTGACCAACATCCTTTCAATATAAGAACATTTGATGCATTATTGTTCACCATCCAGAGTTGAATTGGCTCGCTGGCTATAATACACAAAAGTCATTTATATCCAGCTTTGTCGGATGTATGTGCATCACTACAACAAAGAGTTGAAGGGCACCTCTACAGTAATACCTTCTTTTAACAATGTGAACCTCCTATGTCTATATCTCCAAATATGAGAAGCAAGTAGAGATTTTTATCTATTTATTTTGATCTAATATAACATTTTCATCTGAATGTAATAACACCCTTTTCTAACCTTCACAAACATCAGATTCCATCCCAAAATTTTCCACCATGAATTTTCAATTCATGAATTTACCACCATTTGGGTGCTTCCCTAATTTTCTTGCTTTGTTTTAAGCGCTGAGCCTGAAGATTATGATGCCATACGTTGCCTAAAGAGATACAATGCAGTGTCCAGGTTATGTAACCAAGCTCTGAGATAAATAGTTGCAATGTCATTGCAAAGATCAAATTTAAATTCAACATATATGATATTGTATGTGTAGATGGTGCAGGTCTTTGCAGATGTACTATATGACTCGTATTCTATGTCCTCATACGTGTCTCTGATTATCCAAATTTAGTTACATATAACAAATGATGCTGCCAGACATTTTCAGGATGAAACGCTTCTAGAACATGGAATTGGATCAATTTGTCGTCATGCCATTATTTAAAATTTTGTCTACAAGATCTGTTTTTTGCTATTTCACTAAAGTTCTAATTCTTTTGTTCTGTAATTGGATTTTGAGTTTCGATCAAGAACGTGCCATGTTGTTGCTAGGACTGTATTCAAGACTGTTTCTGCAACTAGAATTGGTGTTATCAATCTTCCGGCAGCCTTCAGCTCATGAATCAATTAATGTGTTAAATTTACGCATGATGTCTACTGGTTTAAGCAAAATCTAAATTCAACCTTAAAAGCTTGCAGTAAAAATCAAATGCATGATTAGACCAGATATTAATAGCGAGAAGTCATTTATATGCATATAGAAATACCGATATGTTATCATTTTTAAAGCCTCCACTACCCAAAAAAAACCGAACATGGAAGAGGAATGCTCAATTTTTTGTTTTTTAAAGCTTCTTTAAGACTTGACGAGTCTCTATACTGGCTATACATTCTTGATTATGCTCTGTATGAGTACAGTGGTGATATATCATTCTTGTTCCTCTTTTCCTTTTCTCAACAATGATATTTTAGGCTTAACTCGGTCTAGTCGTGGGGCTTTTTCCGAAAATTAAAACTCCACGGTTTGTCTATTTGTATTCTAATGCATCACTCTTTTTCTATAAGCTTTTGTATGCTCTTATTTGCCTTTGTATTAGATTTGTCATGCATGTATTTGGCCCATGACGTGCTTATTAATGTTGCTTATTGTTCGACTGAATTCTCATTGATTGGCTGAAAATGTTGCTTATTGCTAAGCTGAATTCTCATTGATTGGTTGAAAAGGTGATTTCTTACTGTTGGTTTATTGTCTACTTTGAGATGTAGCAACATCTCACACACTCTTTCAATCCCTTTTGTCCTATATTAAAAACTGCTCACTCCCACTCCCACTCCCACTCCCTCCCCCGTCTCCTATAATTTGATGATAAGTTGAAGATTTGCATGTGTGTTAAGGAATTGTATTTGTAATTCATTAAATTTCAAACTTAATAAGAGGTCTTGCTTTCGATTAATTGTTATATATCCTTTGTTGATGCTCTTTACACCTTTGTCACCTTTCATTGTACTCCAATTTGCACTAAATGACACACACATTATTCTCCTTTAATATTAGCACTTCGAACTGGCCAACTATACACATATCCTTTGCTTATTTGACCTTAAAATTTGTAGGTAAGTGGCCCTGGTCTGTTTGTTATGATCTTCTATGTTTCTCGATACTAGCATGGCCTAGATTGCTAGCAAATAGTTTTGCTTTTGTTTGTACCTTACATTCTCCGTCATCATGGATTATTGTTGTCTTTAGGCATGATGTGTGTTTGGTTTCTCTAACACTTTAAGACTTCTAAGGTAATAGGTAATAACCATTATTATTATTATATGTTATGAAACGACGACGACATGGACGAGTAGCCAATATAAAGTTATGGCAAAATTGTGGAGAAGATTGGTGTCAAACCGAACATCTTAGTTCCTTTATTTTTGAACTCATGCTTATCCTGAACAGTTGTTGTCATGAACATGTACCCTTCTGCCTTGTCCCATTCTCCTATTATGTTGTCTGGTTTTGCATATGACTCGGGTCAGACTCCGATATCTAAAGTCCTTCGGGATATGGTCTAGTGGCAGGACCTTAAACTGCCACATCCGAGGTGATGGGTTCAAACATGACCAATATCGGTCTAGTAATGGGGAGCTTAAAATTCCATTGCCCCGAGGTCACGGGTTCAAGTATGATCAATTGGTCCTGTGTTGGAGACCTTAAACCTGCCATATGTACTGGATAATCACATGCAAAGCAGCTCCTAACATAGAATCAGAATGTTCGCAACGAGGAGTGCATTGGCTTCCATGTGATATGTAATGAATAATCACATGCAAAGCAGCTCCTAACATAGAATCAGAATGATCGCGCCTAGGAGTGCGTTGGCTTCCATGTGATCTGTAGAATAAAATTATAATCATGAACTGATAATAAATAGACTGAGATCCATCAATTAGAAAAAAAAAAAAGACTCCGATATCTAATGGTATACACTCTTTCTGCCTCTACTTCAGTATGTACTTGTATTGACTTGAAAAAAAAGACCTTCCTACATTACATAACCCGGCCACAGCTCCTGGCGTGCTTTTTGCTAGTTTTTTTTTTTTTATTGTAAGTAAATAATATTCTAAGGTGGCTACATGTTTGCTTTAGCAAGTAGTATACTTCTAGCTGGTTACATGTTGGCTCAAGCTTGTTCCATCTTCCCTTAGCTTGGGAACCATGATAAAATGCACATGTCATATGCTAATTAGGTGTGACAAATATGTGCGCATGTAATTTTCACCCTTTGTGAATTTATGTATCTTTGTTTCACGAGGAGCAAAGTATAGTGTCTAGAATGAGACCAAAGGTTGCAACCTTTGATTGAATATTTAGCTTTGCATTTGAAAAAACAGTTAAATATGACTTTGGCTGATAATGGGGGCATATATCACCCTTATACAAATTCGAATCTCATTACAGAAAATGCTTTAGACTCTGTCGTGAGAAGGACGTCTCCCAAAAGAGCTATGGCGATTTGCTTGGGTTTTGCCTCTCTCCAAGCGCTGATTCGCTGATTTATTAAGTCCAAGATACATCAAGTCCCCTGTTAGGTTTTTGTTCTAAAAAGCAGGCTTTTCTTATACCACGAAATCATAGGAAAGCATACTAGGTTATGCTTATTGTATACAGATCAGAGAAAAATCGTCCTGCTATGACTTCACGGCTACATCCATTTGGAAAATGAAGACTAGATTTGCTTTTCCATATGATCTTAGTAGCAGGTGATCAGATGGCTCTGCCATTCTTTAGGTTGGAATAATCTGAAACAAAAAAGCATGCTTTTAGAATTCGTCTTCAGCATGCTTCTCGTGGGATTTATTCAATCTCGGCAATGGAACTTCAAATAAGTATATGGAGCATCGTCATATCAGGTTTTTACATATTTTTGATGTCTGACATTAAAAGATCAGTAGTCTTAGATGCTATTTCGGAGCAAAGCAACAGACGGCTATTATAAAAAGAAACTGATTTGTAACACTCTGGAACTTTTCTTATGCACAGATTTGATCATATGATTACTACTCTAGACTCCATTGCGAGATTTACATTTTTTAAGCGTAACCCAGCAAGGGCTGCTGTTGTGCATTCTTGCGAAGTAATATCATGTTGAAATTTTATTTCATATGTATTTTTACACTCTATAAACGTGCTAGGCCTTTGCTAGGCTTGCAAACTGACCTCATTAGTAATGAAACGATATTATTTAAGTGAAGGGCGAGAAGCCATGAAGTCTTACAGCTTACCCGTCATCCCTTGTCTAGTTACCGAGTTTATTGCTAACTTTGGCATGGTTGGATGCAGGTAACCAAGACTTCATCTCTTAGAAGTATTATTTCAAAATTGAGGACTTGAAGATACGATCATAGACAATCAGTCTTATACTTTGTGGAAGATTAAAATATTGGTGAGATCTTTCTTTTTTGGATTATTCAAAGATGGAAGGCATTCATTCAGGTGAAAAGAATTTCAGATATGTGTTTAAATGAAGAGCCTGCATAGTTTGTGGGCTAACCATGTATTTGAGAACAAATAGATTAAGAACATGCATTGACTTGTTTAAACAGGCGCAGTCCTGTAAACACATACTAATGTGTCCTATTGAATTTATGAAAGTATTGGTTTTGTCTTTTAATTCATAAAAGAGTCATATTTGCTGTTCAAGACTTACAAGACTAGGCTAGTTTTGTATGCCTTGATAAGTATCATGGGCCATGGATGTGGAGTACCATCTTGGATTAGCCTAGTCCATGTATGGATGGATGAGGCTATTGAGGGCTTGACCGATGTAGTCTGAACTGCTAGTAGAGGGTCATTGATCTGGCTAGCTGTTTTCGGGCTTTTTTTTTGAAAATGGAGCATATGTCTTACATCAAAATGCCAAGTGATAGCATTCACCTACATAACAGTCATTTATGTAGGGATGACCACTCATTTATGAAATTGAACCTTTACAAGAGTGGTAAAAGTGAGTCGGGGGCTTGAGATACCCATTCCTACTCAAGTGCCACAAGCAATTGCTGGACCTCTCGTTTCAAAGATGGCCACAAGCTATTAGGGTAAGCTTTCTTTCCAGATTAGCCATAAAAGCCATCCTTTGCATAAGCTCAAAGCAACTTTCCATAAAAGCCATCCTTTACATAAGTTCAAAGCAACTTTCCTTTCAACTTGCCACGACGGAAGCCCAACAAAAGCCCTTTTTCTAAAAAAGAAGTTCACACACTTCCCTCGGTTTGTCCCACACTGGATGGAGTTCCTGACAATGCATGAAGCAAGTTGTCTCTTCTTTCTGGCCACACATTGGACACTCTGGCAATACATCGCGGTTGAACTTGCTAACTAATACATTGACCCTGACTGCTCTATGAAGAATTTGCCATAGTAGTGTGGACACTTTCGGTGGCAAATGGCTCTTCTAGACCCATTTTGATACTTGAGCAACTTGGTTATGTTCTAATGTTAGCTCCCATTGGGAAAGGAGGTTTATCATTTCACCCTATGCAGTGCTTTGTATGCCTTCGAAACAAAATGTTTTTTTCAAGGTTTTCGTAAGGTGTGCAAAAAGTACCTACCTATGGACAAGCATTTGAGATAGTGGAAGGTTAGTAAGCTCTCTATGGCGAGAAGGATCATCCTAGCAAGGTCAGTTTTAAGCAGTACTCACATTTATGCTGCATCAGTGCTGTTGGCTCCCGAATCCAAGTTAGTAGAGTTATAAAAAATGGTGCGAAATTTGTCTTTGTGGGGGTGGG
>JAANSK020319150.1:0-18949 GCA_011763485.2 Isoetes engelmannii
TTGTACTTGTGGTCGCATGTCCTCGGACGCTGCCTTTGTGGTGCGACGTTAAAATATACTTCCTTCCTTCCTTCCTTAAAGAAACTATCTTATATGAGAAAATCCGATACCATTAGTGGTATTATTTTACACGATTAAAAACAGTAATTTTGTAGTAATTCCTTTTATTTTTTAATTATTCATTTCATTACGTGTAACTTATTGCTGATAATCGGTAAGTAACAGATAATCGGTAAGTAACAGAGTTCAGAAGATGGAGGTAAATCACGGTTCCTTCATACGGTTGAAGTTCGTCCCCATGTGTACCCATGTAGCAGCGACAGCAAAATTTATCTGCCTGCACCTTATAAAACTTAATGCGCAGTTCAGTGATTGTGCAGCGCCTTTTGGGTCGTCTGAGTTTGTATAATGGACCTCAAAATTTCATCCACTGCTTTGCTACCTCAGTGCGAAATGAAGAAGGCACCTGAGAACCATAAGAATTCAGGAAGGAAATGGGTTCAACATGTTCCTGACATCCCAACCATCGCGTCCATCTTGCAAAAATGTGGCAACCTATCAGAAGGTAAGCATGCTCACGACTACATTATTAGCATTGGATTAGGGAAGAATAGATTTTTACAAAATCTCCTTATTCAAATGTATGGTAAGTGTGGTTCCTTGCAAGATGCTACAGAAGTGTTTCAGGATATTATCAGACCAAATATTTTCTCATGGAATATCATGTCGGCAGTATATGCTAAACATAATCAACTTAATAATTCATTAGAGCTCTTTAAGCAAATGCTTAAGAGAGATGCAGTTTCATGGAACGTACTGATTGCAGGCTATGTCCAGCTTGGAAACCTCCAAAATGCCCTTCTTCTTTTCAAATACATGCCTGATCGTGATAGAGTGTCATGGAATATCATTCTAAGTGCTTATATTCAGACTGGGCAGCTCAAAGAAGCATTCAACATTTTTCAATGCATGCCTGACCCAAATCTGGTCACATGGAATTCAATGGTTGCTGCTTATGCTCAGCGTGGTGAACTTGAGATGGCCATTCAACTTTATGAGAAAATGCCTAGTCACAATGTTGTTTCACAAACAACCATATTGTCTGCGTATGCACGCCATGGCAGGCTATCGTCTGCTGTACAACTTTTTAAGCGGATGCCGAAGAAGGATTTCACTGCATGGAATGCAATGCTCACTGCCTATATTCAGAGTGGTTGCCTCAAAGAAGCTACCAGCCTGTTTGGACAAATGCCTGAGAGAGATGTTGTTTCTTGGACTGCCATGCTTTCTGCTTATGCCCAACATGGAAATCTCCAAGATGTTGTTTTCCTTTTTCAGCAAATGCCAGAAAGGAACAGAGTGTCCTGGAACATCATGATTGCTTCTTATGCGCAACATGGAGAGCTTAGAAATGCCTGCCAAATGTTTATCAAAATGCAAGTTGAAGGTTTGGCACCAGATAATCTCGCATTTACTAGTATATCGAATGCTTGTGCTAGCTATGCAGCTTTAGGCATAGGAAAGGATTTACATATGTATGTTATTAACTCTGGATTTATATTAGATGTGGTTTCATACAATGCCCTCATCAATATGTATGCCAAATGCGGAAGTTTAGCTGATGCATTGTCTGTCTTTATGACAATGGAAGAACGAGATGTAATATCATGGACTGCTGCCATTTCCGCATATTCTCAGCTAGGGGATCCCAAAGAAGCGTTGCACATCTTTCATCAGATGCAAAATGAAAGCATAATGCCAAATCAGATAACATTTATCTGCTTACTATCTGCATGTTGCAATCCTCTTATGATGGACAAAGGACTTCATTATTTTGTGTCTATGACTGAAGTGTACAGGCTTGGCCCATCTCCAGAGCATTACAATTGCATAATTGACATGCTTGGATGCATGGGCCTCTTCGTCGAGGCTGAGATTATGATAGAAAACATGCCATTTGAAGCTAATTTTTTGTCATGGCAAGCACTCTTCGCGTCATGCAATATTCATTCAAATATTCTAGTGCGTCATGCAAGGTGACAATTCTGCTTTACCAAATGTATCCTGCATGACACCTGAATGAATCAATATGGAGGCATTTAACTGTCAATCACTAAGAACAATCAACAATAGTTTCATCTAGTGCGTCATGCAAGGTGACAATTCTGCTTTACCAAATGTATCCTGCATGACACCTGAATGAATCAATAAGGAGGCATTTAATTGTCAATCACTAAGAATAATCAACAATAGTTTCAATATTCAGAATTTGAACGGAAATTCTGGCAATTTCAGAGCAGACGTTGACACCCTCAACAGTGATGCTCAAGATGTGGATTCCAGGATGATGCTCATTTGTAACATAATCTAGCTATTTGTGTTAAAATTTGTGAGTTAGAAATTGATAAAACTGAGACTCAACGTGGGCATAGTATATGTGATCACACTCTTCATATCACCATAATTATGCATGGTACAATTGGATTGAACATACAAGCATTGAGCTTGTGCACGAAGAGTAACACGTTATGTCAAATAACCACCCAGCATGATCAACTGGACATGAGTACCAGGGGATAGGTTATGAAGATATGCAAATGGGCATCTAACTAATACATTACAGGCACAGCATTCCACATGACAACTTTGGTTTCTCATGCTGCTTTTCATATCCTATGATGAACATGTGATAAAACTGAATGCACAGCCACAAAACATCCTGTGAATGACAGACAAAGATAACTGAATATTGCTCAAAAAGTCATTTGTTCAATGGCTCTCCCTTAATCAAGCATCCTTGGTTTTGGTAAAAAGAGTTTCAAGGACGAAAACCAAGCTTCCAATCATCATATCTCACTAACAAGCTGGAGATACTGATACAAGTGGTTGGATCATTTTATAGCACTGAAGGCTGCATAAAGGTAAATTTGACTTTGTATCGCGATACTTGTAAGCATTGTTGCATGTTGAAACCGCACACTTTTCACGTGGAGGTGGATATCTGAAATCAATGGTGCATTAGAAACACTAGACATGGAGAAGGCAGCTACCAATACTGAAATTAAAATATGAGCTAAACCAACCAAACCTGGGAGGAACTGCGGTGAATATTTCTGGAAGCTGTACATCGGATGACCAAGATACTGTAGTACCAAATGGTCCAAAACTCCATCGCACACTATTTGAAGCATTCATCAGTTCAGCAGCTTTTTTGCCCTACAGTAGTCACATGATTATGGTCTGACAAGTCATAAAACAGATAACTGAGCTAGTAAACACATACCTCTACGATCTCTCTTCTCTGCTTCTGAAGTTTATCGTCACGTTTCTTACGTGAGGAATCCTGGCTGAGAATTTTGTGAATTGCAGAGGCCTGCAAAGAAATGTGATTATTGATTATCTGCATCAACTATTGCGGACTTTAAGTTACGGACGTACCTGAATTTCTTTAGCAGCTTTTTCAACATATTCTTTCCGTTTTTTTACTGCTTCTTCTTTCCTAGCCAGCTTCTCTTCTTCGGTAAGCCTTGGTTTCCTCTCTGTGGAATGGAGGAGAATTACTGTGAGCAAGAAGCAAACTATTCTTCCACAACTCACAAAGGTATACATGAAACTAAATAGAGCCTTGCACTAGACGTTGCAAGAAACAGGACATTCAAACACATCCCCTGGCAGAAACATAATTAACGTGCAACTTCATGCCAGCCAAAACTCCACTATCAATGCCTACCTTTTAAGAGACTGTAACTTACAAATCTGACTCAAACCAAGGTATATTTTATAAATTGTGAATCATCAAAGGGACAATACCTGATAAACTCCCAAGTCAAGCACAAAATTTAACACCACACCAAACTAAAAAAAATGAGAGAGTTCGACATTGCAATACTTTTTGGCAAAAGACCATCTGGAAACTCGATTAAATTTGCATAATCTCCTCCTTTGCCTGACAGCATTGTTATTTGTCTACTTGTCAAAAAACACCCTGTGGCGCCACCAGCTGCATCTTGCTCGATTTCTATGGTTTCACCAGCTCTGGCATTTACGGTATCTTCTGTACTTGATGGAGCATTAAGCTCAGAACAACTGGCCTTGGATGTCTTGCTAGTGCTTTGCCCTATTCTTAGGTCATTGTCTCCATCAGTGGCAAGAACCCGTCTCTTAAAAACCCTTGTTCTTTTCCCTAAGGTTTTCTTAGCAAATGATTCAGTTTTCTTCACATTGCATGCCTCTGAGTTTGATACACTTCCAAGATCTTCGTTAGAACTGTTCTGAACAATCTTAACTGAGTTTTCTATCTCGACCTCATCCATTCTCAAAGTTGCCTCATCATTATAGCCATTTTCTGTAGGAATTGGCCCACCATGCGATGACTGCTCAGTCTTTATGTTTATCTTTTCATCCTCATCATCTGAATCTCCCTACAACAGTGACAAAATAAAATCATGTTAACCAAGTAGAGAGGACTAACACAGCATGGCATTAAATTAGCATCAGGGGATAGCACACAACTCAAAAGCAAAATGCCACCATGAAATACGATACCTGGAGGATGAGTTTGTAACGCCTCTTTTTCGCAGCCTGCCCTGTAGTTATTGAAGACTCACTTAGCTTGGACAAAGATCGACCCCTTGCAAGTTTGTTTCCTTCATGGTGCACAAGCTTGGGGAATGTCCTCCCTTGACATCCAGAACTTGCAGGTTCAGTCAGTTCCTTTGCCAATTTGCTAGAATTCTTGTTATTCTGTTTAACCTTTTTCAGTCTAGAATCTGAAGGCTTCACATGACCCTTCTCTAAGAGTTCCTCATCATTCTTATCTGGCAATTTTGTCTGTCTCCTTTTAAAAACCTGTTCACATTTCCTGCTTCCCTTCTGCTGCTTATCTGTCTTATTATCCTGAGAAGAAGAAACATCATTGATAAACAACTCACAATTAGGGTTTAAACGCTGAAGTTCATGGTGTGGTCTACGATTACTCTCTGATCGTTTCCTCCTCACTAATTCTATTCTCGGTCTCTGTGGTTCTTCTGCACACAAATGTGTGTCCATATTCGACACCTTGTCAGATCAGTAAGATCCACAAAGGTTCGCCAAACTAAAACGAATATCACCAATTGCATAAGCGATTAACCAACCAAGGAACATGCTCTAAGGCAAAAAGCCATGATCCGATTCAAAAGAGCAATTTAACAAGATCATCAAACCAGATTCAATTCATAACAGAGCATTTCAGAAAGATCGATTTGGATCCAAAAATTTGCAGAAAATCCTGTATTACCCAAATCGTCAAAGGAAAAAGGGAGCAAAAATCTAGATCCAAAACCGCGTTCTTCAATCCGGCGCGGCAAGCCAGAAGAAGGAAAAAGTCGAAAGCAAGCAAAAGCAGGAAGTGAAGGGACGCGGATACGAGTAAAGAGGAAGTCCGAAACAGTTTAGGGCAAGGAGTCTTCTTCTTCTCAGAATGGTGGGTATGGCACATAGGCCACAATTCAGATAAAGGGCAGCTATGGTTGGCCATTTTGGGTCCCTCCAGGGTGGTTTCCGGCAATGTGTAATTGTCCAAGGAACGGATCCGCCGTATCAGCCAAGCTAGGTAGTCGAGAAGGTACTCTGCTCCGGTGGTCGTATACTACATATATATATCTACCGCATTACCTTCCCGTGTATTTAATAATACGTCAAGGAAAGTTGGTCTACTACGTTCTTGTGTGTACTCCAATGATAGATTGCCACGTGGTGATCATTTTATCCGAGAGTGAATTTGATGTAGCATTCTGGCACGACCGGTTGGGGCAGTTACCTGCGTAGATGAAGGATCGCCATCGCTTCATGGAAAAACACCGAGGAGCTTGATTGGTGCTCGAAATTTGACGGACAAACACCCAGGTCCTTGAATCGCGCTTGAAATTTACCTGTTTGCAGGAAATCTTTTCTTGATGCTGTTGAACGGCAAGAGGCCGACGATTCCTGTGTTGCAGGGCAGTCTGGCTACCACGAGCAGCGGGCTGCTAGCAATAGCTTACTGCCCTGCAAGATAGGAATAGGCTCCCTCTTACCGTCCCGCATAACGTCAAGCAAACCTGGTCTCCATTCTTGCTCAGAATGAAAATCGGGTCTTCATTCTTGCAAGGCGACCTGCTTTTGCAGGTTTTTGTTTGCTCGACGCTGTTGAAGGGAAGGGGGTCAGCCATTCTTGCTGCCCCCTCCACCTGCTAAATCCGGAAGCACCAGGGGGCAGCAAGAATGGCTTCCCCCCTTCCCTTCCACATTACGTAAGGGAAGTTGGGAACCATTCTGGATTACTACGAACCGGTTCTGCCACACGGCAATGAGCCCCCATTCTGTTTCATAAAACTTAGCCTCCTCTGAGGCTCCGACCTGTGGAGGGGCCACATGCCTTGTCATACTCTTTTGTGTAAATTGAGAGTCTGATACCTCGGCTTATAGTACTCTTGTAGTACTAATAACTATAGTTATCAGCCTGGTGTCCCACTATCAGCCCGATGGGGTGGTTATCAGTCTTTGCCTCGGCTGATAACCAAGTGGCCTCGGTTGTACGTCCTCGGCCAGGTATTGTCATTGTCACGTAAGGCCTCCGCTTGACCTTCGACGCTAGTGGGCCTCGGCCTTATGTGCCAATATCTGGCCTCGGATGTACAACCTCAGTCACGCATTTTTGGTTAAGAACCTTACCTAAACAAAGTGCTCATGCACTATGGACTGCAAAAAATGCCTGCTTCGAAAACTTTGCTTGCTCTTGTTTCATATTGTTTGGATCAATGCTTTAATATGTGATAATATAAAAATCCAAGTAGGGCCTCCCCTTTGCTTCTCCCCCTAATTTGTTGAAGTCTTTGCTCTCATTTGCAGGCCCCTATAGATGGTTTGATCTCGTCTCAGTTCGTAGATACTAGATTTGTTTCGTTTCGCAAATTCAAGCTTTGTGTATTTTTGGAACATAAAATCTTTGCTACTATAACATAGGAGCAAAGAATTACGTGTCACTACTAGATTTGTTTCGTTTCCCAAATTCAAGCTTTGTGTATCTTTTGGAACATAAAATCTTTACTACTATAACATAGGGGCAAAGAATTACATGTCGCTGGTTGCAAGGAGATTACGCAAGGCTTTGGGAGGATCTGATAGTTAGAAGTTGCTTTTTTTAGATCAATTATTTACTTCAAATACACCTAGTTTTGAAGAGTGTAAGGTTAAGAGAATTCATGCAGATGGTTTTTCTTAAAGCGTAGTTCAATTGCTTTGAGCAAAAATTTATGGTCAAGGTTTTATACGTATAAAACTTTCTCTTTTAAAAATCCGTAGAGAGATGTCCTCTTGTGCATTCATGATGTTGTGGACGGAATTTCAGACATCTTTTTGTTAGATTGATCTGATTATCTCTCTTTTTAACTAAATTCTCTCTCCTTGTAATTAGCTTGTTTTGCCCTAGCCTTCACAAAGGCTTAACCAAATACCCTAAAAATTAGCTAGCCTACGTGCCTTCTTTGACCTCCATCAAGCCGATCACTTGGACATTTTCAACCAGTAAAGTTCATTTCAGGCCCCCTTTTTTTTTTGAGATGATTATGTTTGGCAATCTCTGCAATTTCTTTTTTTTTTTTTTAAACTGTGAATGGATTCTACAACAGATCAACTCTCTCTTTGGGTGAGGATCCCCTTCAAAAGAGCAGCGTGCAATCTTGACCCAGGACCGTGTGTACACCAGATTGGAGCACATCTACCCAAAACTCTTTGCAAGTTATTGAGATGTCAGAAGCCGGCGGTAACAGCTCAGGAGCAGGTATTTTTAGTACATAAGTAGGTACTTCATCTGCAAGTTAGCATTCCAGAAGGGTTAACATGCTAGTAGAGATATTCTAGAACCCGCAATTCTGATCATGAGCACTAACCAATGAACACTAATTGTAAGCTACATGCATGTGTTAGAATTATTTGAGTTTATGATGTTCTCATGTTGTGGTATTATCTAATGATGGTTGACCATTGTTTGCACCTATTGTGTGTGAGGGAAGTTGGGTAGAGACTTAGCAGCTTTATAGATGATACTCCTAGCTAGTCCCAATACTTCCCAATTATATGCAATATGTGCATAGGAGCCCCTCGGTAGTGGGTATCGAGAGTTGATAGGTACACACCGTAGGGCTTTGAGATAGTGCTCGTGGGAGTGGGCTTGCATGGAACAAACTTTAGTGGATATGATCAAGTGAGAAAGCCATCCACTATGTCTAAACCTTGATATTGTTAAAGAGAGAGTTAAAATAAGTTGACCTTTATCTAAAAGCTAAAAGGCAAAGAAGGGTGTTGTTAACTATAAATAAAAGGATGACTTTGAGAAGTGATATCTCAGCGATCACAACTTAGAATTGGACGATCTTTACCTTGCTAGAAAGGCCTTGAAGTCTAGTTTCTAAATTGAGCTTATTTGTTTATAGATTCCTTATGGTTTGAGAGATATGCTCAGAAGCATGGATAGGGATCTCACCTGAATGAACAACTAGTTCTCCCTCTTTCTATGTTTGACTTCTACTTTCCAAAACCCAATCTTATCTTGTAGCATTTTTCCCTATCTTCTTGTTTGATTATATCAATAAGAGGAGTTCATGTAACACTAGTGGTTGGTGGTTAGAAAGAGCGTGTCCCTTATCGAGTCATGTAGTTTGGCAGCTTGACTTGGTGCAGCATTTCTAGTTGGTCCAGTTGGGTGGTAATCGAGTATTCTGATATGTTTTTTTGTTTCTATTAACTTGATGCTTTGCAGATAAAGATCCTTATTCATATCAATTGGTATCAGTAGAGCTATGTTTCTTTATTTGGAGCTTGTGGGCAATGGTTCCATATTTTAATTCTAGATAAGTGGAATAGAATTGGACATAGAGATTGTTTTGGAAGAAATCATTTTGAAGATTGTTGTCTTGAGATTTTGTCGGAGAAGCTAAATTCAGGGAAGCCACCGGATTTACCATCATCATGCCCAAGAAATCTTTGTAGCTAATAAAAAACTGCCATGTTCTGTTTTGGAGAAGATGAAGAAGTAGTTTTATTCTTTACAAATTAATCAAGAAATCTAGATGACTTTTTTGTATTTTGTTTTACGAATCGACACCAATAAGTTTGTTAAATTATGTTGGTAGAAAAACCCTAGGTGCACTCAACCTCAACATTGCCTAGATAGAATGAGTGCCAGTGGACTAAAATAGCTACTAAAAGTCGCACCTAGAGGGCATGTATTGCTAGGCGTGAGGGATATGAATTCGTTTAATGGGCCCTCATTTTCTGTCTACAAAAAATGAAGTAAAACATGAGTTTGATGTAATATCACAATTATTATATTGGGGATAATTGGTGCACGCAAGTCCTTATGCAAGATAAGGGCGTGGCGAGCCCGACAAAGCGAGCCATTCACGAACCCTGCGCAAAGGTGGGCTCGACATGCCCGTACCCTTCGTAAGGACCTGCCTATGCCAATTAACCAATGTAATTTTTAGTGTAAAAGACATTTTAGGGCGATCTTGCCATAATTTCCTCTTCCCACATATCATTTCTTTCCTTCTTTGTTCACATGACTTCGTTGTCTAAAAATAAGTTGCAGGTAAAATATGTGCTGAATATTATATAAACATTAGCATGCCTATATAATATTTACAACTTTCAGAACCTCAATCAATAAGGACTATAAACATTAATAATGGTGTCCTAGGAAGCACTGTCCTGCAAAGTTGTAACTGTCCAATTGTTATCCGATTAGAGCATACAGGAAACTCCCATCTACTTGATCATTTAGAATCCTAGCATTATTAAGATATTAATGTCATATGTATATTCAAGGCCAATGGCATGAATAGTGGAACTTTAGCAAATATTTGAGATCAGATGGTGCTATTTGTAGAAACTAGATATTTAGCAAAGGGGTCAAATAAGCTTTTGTGACAATTCATTACGGATATACAAGGAAAGCTCAAATATGAATATAACAGGAAGCTGCACAGAAGGTTGTGGCAGGATGCATCTTTGCCAAATGTAGAGCAATCTATAGAAGAATCTAGAAGGGTCGATTTCCTATTTGACGTGATGTGCTTGGGCTTGCGGAGACAATACGCTTGGCACAAAAAGGAGGATAACCATTGGAAGTATTGGCTCGGTAAATTATGATTTTTCTTTTTTTTTTTTTTTTTTTTGATAGACCATCGAGATTATCTTTTTGCTCCATTTCTTCGAGTCAAGTAGTTGTTCCAAACACTTAGATAATTGCTTGGAATCTCAACAATTGGTATCAAAGCTAAAATTCTAATATGGCAACATGTTTTGGAGCTTCCCTACTAAACACCATTGATAAATATGGAGGAGGACTAGGATTCTAGGCATGGAAAGATAAAATACAGAGGGTTTTAGAAGCAAAAGATCTTTGGGATATCATTGAAGATACTAATGAGCATGATTTAGTGGTCAATAGCGTTGTTGCAGGGAGCACAATAATTCTCCAACACAAGTTATATTGCTGCTGCATGTGCTACAAATGCTAGTGTTAAAAGTGCAAGTAGAACTCGAGGCAAATCTGAAGCTGCAAAAGTCAAAGAAGCTAAAGGGGTTATTTGCTGCAAAGTAGGTTCTTCTATCTTGCTAAAGCTTAGAAATAAAAAATTAAAGCAAATATGGCTGAAAAGGATGATTTAAATAAGTACTTCCCAAAGTTTGATTCCATAATCTCAGATTTTAGAAGGAGCTGGAGTACCATAATCAGCAGAACTAGATATTTGCTATGGCTAGAAACTTTAACAAATTTAAAGAAGTTTCAGTATTTGTTAGAAGGGTTGCGAAGACTAGGGATGAAGCAGAGGAGATGATCATATCAAAATTTGAAGAAAAGGCTTTGCTTAGTGACGAAGATAAAAAGGCAACTGAGGTGTTGTATGCTGCTAAAATTAGAGGTCTAGAGGAGACAACACCTGAGAAGAGGAGAAAACAGCAGCAGATGTAAAATAGGATCGTGTTTCTTGTGCAATATGTATGGTCATCTGAAGATAAACTGCCCTAAGTTGAGAGATAGTGAATGCTTCAATTATGGGCCACTTCGCTGCAAACGGTTCTATACTGAAGAAGTTTGGTAGAGGTAAGAACAAGGGTGCAGGTGGCAATGACAGAGGCAGATTTGCTACAACAAGTGGATGGTTTAACCGGAAAAAATCCAAGTGTAAATCTTGCAAAAGAAGTGAAGGAAGATTCAGAAGAGGATGAGGAAGCAAATGAGAACGAAGAGGTAAGCGCTATTCATGCTTTCTCAGTTAATGAGCCAAAGAAAAGAATATTGACAATAATGCATGTCTTATATATAATTGAGCAGAGCGGAGTGTAGTACATTCTGTTAAGTTATTAAAAGACTGCAATGGCAAGGTTAGAGTATTTGCCACGTGGCGACGTCCTATTGGAGCCAAGTGTGTTGACATGAGCCCTAACCTATTTTAGGACAAACCCTAACCCTAGCACACTTTTTGCTTGACCCTCTGTCCCAATTCCAAAATTGTCGCGAGAGCTCCGATTCTTGAAAAGTCTTCGATAGGAGCATGTACTGGAGCAGCCCTAGGAGCATGAGTGTAGGAGCGCCCACGCTAAAGATCCTGAGGGAGATAGAGACACCAGGAGCGGAAGGGAGTTCGTTTGGAATAGGTATTTTGAGTAGATAGCTAGCTAACTCACCTACGATCTAGCATTTCAGATGAGTTAGCATGTTATATTTCTAGTAGAGCTATCCTAGAGCCTTAGATTTGATCATGAACCCTAATCAATGAACCCTAATTATAAGTTAGATGTATGAGTAGGATCAGATGATTGATTAAAAGTGTTTTGGTTATTAAATTGTGTATAAAACAACTAAAGTTGTTGAAAACAATAAAAAAATTGACAGGTGGGTAAAAAATTGGACCACCCGGGTCAATCCACGCGAAATGGGTTTCCAAAACCTTTGGAACAGCCTTTGGCACGAAGTAACCCGGGTCATCAGATTTAAGTAGGGAAAAATGTTTTTAACTTGATGTTTTCGTGCTAAACCATGTAGGTAGAAGAAGTTAGAAGGTTGTGCAGCTTGCAATTTGAATGTTGGGCTTAAGAGAAGCGTCGGGAGGCCCTGGAAAAAGGTTGTGCAGCTTGCAATTTGAATGTTGGGCTTAAAAGAAGCGTCGGGAGCCCCACCAGGGTACGCCGCGCGGATGTGGTTCATCAGATTTAAGTAGAAAAAAATGTTTTTAACTTGATGTTTTCATGCTAAACCATGTAGATAGAAGAAGTTAGAAGGTTGTGCAACTTGCAATTGGAATGTTGGGCTTAAGAGAAACGTCGGGAGGCCCACCAGGGTCACTCCGCATGGATGTGGAAAACGGTTGTGCGGGGCTTAAGAGAAGCGTCAGGAGGCCCACCAGGGTCACTCCGCGCGGATGTGGTTTTTAAAGCCTTTGGAAAGGAGGGGGCCTGCTCTAGCTGCTTGTGTTAGCTTATTCTAGTTCCTAATTTATTTTAACCTCATCTTAAAAGAATTCTCACAATAGCGGGAATTGAACCTCCCATCATAGGGTTGAATCCCCCCGAACCCTCCACGCCAACCACTAAGGGCAGGCATCATTTATATTGAATTTATAACCTTCATTATATTTAAGTTCCAAGTGTGTTAGAAAATAATTATATCCAGGATCTTTAGGGTTTAGATCAAGACCTTAGTTGTCTTCAGTCAAATATAAGTCCCATTTTGTACTCTTCTCATTTAGCTTGTCAGGCATGTTTTTGCCTACACAATAGCCTTATTCTCATGTCGTTCTTCTAAGCCACCTAGGTAGTTATCACGGGTCTTAGTAATTTTGTCGTCGCACATTGGTAGCATCCACACATGTTATAGGTGCACGCCTTCAAGTGTCCTCAACCGTGATTTTGGCTTCTTAGACAAATCACGGACATAATTGGTCCAGTATACTTAGAACACAGGATATACAGAGTCTAGTTACCACCACATGATAGAACATAAATTTCTCTCTATCAACTTTTAGGGATGTGCCATGCTAATATGGTCAATTGGGCTTAGAGTAGATGGGAGCCATGGCTAAGGGAACAAGAGTTGTAGACATAAATAATAATTGTTATTGTAACAATAAATGTTTCATGCTTTAAGTTAGTCAATAGGTCGGGTGAACCTTCGTTGCAGATCGCGACTCCCTCACCATAGAAGCTGCTCGACCACATCAATAAGCAGTTTAAAAATCGCCTTTGGAGAAATCTCAGCGGGTCAAGATCAAGACTACAACAAAGGGAGGCAGGCACTATAGAGAGCCAAGAAAAGAGATATGGGTACCGCCGGAGGGAACTTCAAAGGGAAGACCAAATGGCAGGCACCTTGCCCTTGACACCACCATCTTTATGACGCGAGATCACGACGATCTCTTGGCATGGGAAACACATGGCCAGGCAGCAATGAGGAAGGGGCCAGCAAAGAGAAAAGAAAAGGAAGGATCAGAAAGAGGAAAAGCATCTTCTAGCCAATGATCCTCTTCAAGCACCATGTTGCCTCGAGGAAGGGGTATTGCATCAACGGACTATTTCCACAACTCAGCCATCAACAAGAAGATGACTTCATCAACGATTCACATTAAGTGTTCTTGAGATGAGACCGAACGTGTCTACAAAGAGGGCAACCATATCAGACATGCAGGTCTATGACAGTATCAGATCTTGACTTCAAGTAGAAATGCTTTGATTAAGGAAGATTCCAAGACATCCGGGCCAATATGTATAAGCAGGGAAGGAGACCAGAGATAAAGCTTCCCTCAGAAAAATTGTCAGGAATAGAAAGAATACTACATCGACCTCGACCGTGCTCCAACAATGCAGAGAACTACAATGACTTGTTGCTCTTAAGAATCACGAGGAAGCATCCAGCAAGGTCAAAGGCCGCTCAAATATTGTCTTCCAACACTTACACAGGACAGGTAATGACCTTCCATAAAGAAATTAGCCAAATGGGAAGAGGCTGGCAGCTCACTTATGGCTCTAACTGGCTTCCCCAAGCATGCTAGGATTAGAGAAAACACTGATTACATCCATTTGATTCAAAGATCGGTAGATAGATCTATACTTCTTGGATTTTGCACAAGGCCACTTGCCCGATACACCATCAATAATAATAACAGCAACAACATCAAAACTCCAGCTCCATATATGGCTACAATTAGGAGGTGCATTATGCAACATTCTTAAGAACATCGGGAAGCGTCTCCAGCCCAAGTACATTAAGCAACATTCAAAGAGCAGGCGAATTCAACAAGATTGAACACTTCTTTTGATATTTTCTTTGGTATTTAAGAAAATTATGTATAAAAGTGGTTTATAACCTTAACTAATATATTATCTTGTATTTTTATGATTTAATGTACATAAAGATCAACCGCTAATATTGTAATTGAAGATGTTTTGCCTCATAAATTGCAGTATTTTTTATAGCAGCTCATCTTATAGTATATTATATTACATAAGAATCAAGGATGAATAATGTTTATGCAAGCTAAGCTCACGAGCTCCAGGAAGTCAACACCAAGCTTCGAACGGATAGAGAAGGAATTTCTTTTGCAGGGAAGAAGAACAATAACGCCGATAGAAATCATCTGTCGTGTGGTGATGAAGGAAAAACAGATCGACAACCAACTTCTCAGAAGGAAGAGCAACAGATCGGCAATCAAGCACAGTCAACACAACAAATCGAATCAGGAGTTGGAAGGATCATCGTCAAATCCTCAAATCTCCAAGTTAAGAAGTTCTATAGAGGGGAGAACACTACCTCACAAGCTTTTGGGATGAGACATTAAGACTTTTAGGTCATTATCTACGTCAACAAGTCCATCAGCGTGGATACCCCGAATGAGAAGAGTCAACCTCAACATCGAGAGGAGCAAAGTTAAAAGATGTTCGCCAAGACCAGCAAGGCTTAGGAATGGTCATGCAACAACTCCAAGGAGATGAGATCCTCCACTTGGAAGAAACGTCGCCTTGCTACTCCAATGGCTAACAAGAAGTCGAGCTTTAACAAGACCAGAGACCTAGGGTGAGATAATCGAGCATCTTAGACTAATGTAACATCCATAAGGAGATTGGGCAGCAATTTTGTGTAGAATTCTTTTTGAGAGGATCGCCCTAAAAATTGAGCTTAAGCTTCAAGGATTGTGAAGAAATGGGTGTGGAGTAACATGAATTAGCACAATTGTTAATAGATCCAAATATTAGAACCTCTTGGTGAACTTGATCACTTCTCTAAACAGGATTTAATACTAGCACCGTCGTTGACCATGTGTAAGACGAGTACCTCCACAGTAAAGAATAATCTTACCAAATGAAGAGAAGCAATTTAAGAAGTACGACCAACTTATTAGATGGCATCAACTCATAGATGGGACTATTCCAAGAGAGTAATAACCAAGAAAGGGGGAAAATCTAGAGTATAGATTAGATCTAGAGCAAAATTAATTATTTAATTGCATAGTCTTTTCTGAGCAGAGGAAAAGTCACAGCGACAAAAACTTGTGGCCATAGGAATTATGTACATAATTTGTTAACCCATCTCTGCAACTAGAGTAGGTTCGACACCAAAGAAACAAGAGTCAACTTCAATATCTTCTGGATAGAGCTAAGTTGCACAAGTGCCGAGGTCATCAACATCCGCAAATATGATCTCATAGTCATAAGGGAGTAGTTGAAGAGAGCTAAAACAAGGGTCTACTGCAACAAGCGGGAAATTTCAACCGCAGCACCGAATGGAAAATGGGTTTTGGGTAAGAGGTAAGAAGATTTCTTTTAGAAGGTTGTGCAGCCGTGAATAAGAAAGTTATGAAAGGAAAGTTGCCTATACCCTTAATTTAGAAGTCGTCGACCCCGACTGCAAGCATAAGAAGGAGGAAGCTAGTTTAATCAGTTACCTAGAGCAAAGCTAATAAGAGTTTGTTTTATTATTTACTTCGAGAGGAATTCAACAACTTCGTAAGGGCGTTGAAGTGAAATTACAGTTGCAACAGATGCAAAGCCAACAGATAAAACACCAAAGAGCTAACAGAGGTTAAGAAATAAGAGAGTTGTTAGAGCTCAAGTTTATGCAGTTAAGCTGCATCAATCTTCGAGCCACCCACTATCTTCGTAATGAAGAAGGACGAGTTTGTCATCACCTCCTTCGATGACATACTGATTCTTAGCAAGTCCATGGAGGAACATGTGGGCCACTTGAGAAGAGTTTTTATGATGTCAACTCTACGCCAAACTAGAGCCACATATTCTCAGCAGAGGGATTCTATCTACCGATCCATCAAAGATCGAAACCATCATGGATTGGCCAGCACTAACGAACGTCCATGAGGTCGGGAATTTCCTAGGTTAGCAGGGTATTTTAGAAAGTTGTGAAGGATTTTGCTAAGTGGGCCTCTCCACCATCATACTTAATGAAGAATGTGAAAGTAAAAATTGGGTCTAACATTGATTAGAGAATGTCCATGCCTCTTTTTGAGGAGACTCAAGGAAGTTCTAACTAGAGCACTTGTGCTTACCCTGCTACACCCAAATCTGGACAAGTTAGTGGCAACGGATACGAGTAAGTAGCAACCGAAGCAGCACCGATGCAAGAATGTCTACGACTCTAAGAAGATGTGCAGAGCAGCGCTACTCCACCTATGACCAGGAACTCTTAGCGATTGTGCGAGCACTAAGAATCCGGAGGCATTATTTGCTGGTAGACCACTTTGGGCACGGATCACCAAAGCCTCCAATACATTTTTACACAACCCTTGCTTAACTCAAAGCAAAGGTGATGGATGGAGTTCCTCGAGGAATACGACTTTGAGATAACCTATAAGCCAGACAAACTCAATGATGTAGCAGATGCAACGCCAGGTCACTAAAGTGCATTGAAATGCCAGGTCACTAGAGTGCATTGCAATGCCATCTCCACCTTGTCGAGCGACTTCGGTAAAAAGATCAAGCAAGAGCTTCCGACAAGTAGTGAGTCCAAGGATAAATGGGCTAGTCTTCGCAAGGAAGCAAGGACAAATAAGGAAAGAGAAGCTTACAAAGGGTACAAAAAGCAAGGTAATCTCTTATTTTTCAAAGATAAGCCTTACGACCCAAAGTATCAGGAGTATAAGGAAATTAATTCTCTATGATACATATAATAGCCCAATTGTAGGCCATGCAGGATTTATGAAAACCTACTTTAAGATAAGAAGAGCTATTATTGGTCTGGCATGAAGAAGGACATCGTCAACTATATCAAGCAATGCCAAGTATGTCAACAAATGAAAGCGGAGCAACTCCAAATCCTAGGTCAGCTTGAGCCATTACGGACTTCTGATGTAAAGTGGGAGGTCATAACTATGGATTCTATAACCAGACTCCCAAGAACAACAAGAGGCCATGATGCTTTGATGGTAGTGGTCGACAAACTATCTAAGATGGCACACTTTTTGCAATGTCAAACCACACATACAGTTTTAGATACATCCTTGCTCTTCACCAAGGAGATCTTCAGATTGCATAGGATGCCCAGGGCGATCGTCTCCGATAGAGATTCGAAGTTCATCAGTGCTTTTTGGAAGGACTTCTTCGAAACCATTCAGACGAAGCTGTGGGTGAGTACAACTTATCATCCTCAGATAGATGGGTAGACTGAGAGGTCTCTCACAATCTTCTTGTAGATATGCAGAAGTTAGTTCAGGAAGTAAGAGAATATCTCCTAGCAACTAGGAGTTGTCAGAAAAGCCTTGCGGACAAGCATAGGTCGCCAAGGGAATTTCAGGTAGGTGATAAAGTTTGGCTCAAGATCAAGATCAAGCAAGCCAAGTTGAGAATTGGGGCATGTAAGAAGCTTGCTCCAATGGGCAGGACCTCTCAGTATAACTGAAAGGATAGGATCCCAAGCTTATCGTTTGAAACTGCCTGAGCGGTTGAAAATCCATAAAGTATTTCACGTAAGTCTTCTAAAGAAGCATACACCAGATCGAGAGATGATTTTAGAATCTCCAACTTTGTTAGAGATGATGGAGGAACAGATTGTGATAGTTCCCAAGATGCTTCTAGATAAGTCCTTCAAGACGACAAGAAGGTCACAATTTCTCCAATTGTTGGTGAAGTGGACGCACTTGCCAGTGGAGGATGCGACATGGGTCCTAAAGTCCGGCCTAAAGAAGGAATACCCCGAATTTATGGAGAAGTGTCAAGGACACATCGCCACTGATCTCGTCAACAACGAATGCAGTGGTGAGTGCATGCATTCGCATGGAGTGCATGTTTGAGTCCAGCCTAGTTAGTTCCCTGAGCGATAGGATGGGATCATGGGCAATGATGAGATCATGTGTACATGTTCTTTAGGCCATGATTAGCGAGGGCGCTTGCATTCAGCATGGAATGTCTGCATCCGTCTTCGCATAGGTTAAGTCAGTCAGGTAGTCATGGGCGATGATGGGACCATCTTGTCATGTTCCTTAGGCCATTATTAGCGAGGGCACTTGCATGCATTCAGCATGGAATGTCTACATCCACCTTCGTGTAAATTAAGTCAGGCAGGTAGCTATGGGCGATGTAAATCGTCCATGTTCCCTAGCCAATGACTTGAAGCCTTAGGCATGTACGTCTCATACATATGCTACATTCAGCATGTAAATTGCATGTAGATTAAACTTATAGGGGGTGCACCCTTAAGACCACAAATTTATATTTCAACTAGTGTGATGTGCTCATGCAGGCCACTGAGTGAAGAGGCGAGACGCAAAGAAGAGCGCATCACGACTTAGTTAGATGTACTTAGTATTCCTGTGTAAAACTTAAGGCTCCTAATTATGTTAAAACTTGGTATATGCATGTGGTTATATAATTTTGTATGTGAATATAAGCTTCACAACTATAATTTGACTTAATATATATT